>CAAKMY010036963.1:174-31395 GCA_901111285.1 Corrigiola litoralis
AAAAAGTCGAAAAATGACAGGGTGATTATAAGAAAAACGCGAAACCACATGGTGACAAAAGAAAATATCCCTTTTTTTATGTGTTCAATTATATTTTTTGAGTTATTGTTGGTCAAAATTTTATTCCACATAATGTCCAAGTCAAAACGTTAACTCATGAATGGAACAAAGAGAGTATTTCAAAAGGGCTTGTGGGTGGATCCTTTGGCCCAATAATATGACATTTGAGTGATTTTCATTTGTAGAAAGGAGGGTAACTAGTCAACTGACATCATAAGAAGGGGTAGTTAGGGAAATTTCTTTGTGCCATTAATGGCCTATCGAAAACTCATTTCGACCTACCATCTCTCGTGAATCACCATGCAGTGTACCCTATAGGGGGCGACAAATTATTTAGGCATGATTCATAGTTACACAGAACTAGGTGATTCCCATTTAAGAAAAGACGATAAAATGAGAAATAATTTGTTGTATCTAGAGCTAGTAAAGATGGCAAGACCGACCCGACCCGCCCGAGAAAGTCATCACCCAAAACCGACCCGATCCGATGCTTAACCGAAACTCGATATTACTCGAAAAGTTAGAACCCAAAATTGACCCGAATGTTGTCATGACTCGAGTTGACCTAATCTCGATATCTTCTAACTTGAGGGAACCCTACTCGAAACCTATCCGAACCCACCCGATCGCCAACTCTATTGTAAACAAAGGATAAAAGCGCAAGACAAGTTGATTGGAGCATTATTCTAAATTTGGGTACGAACTGGAATTCGTGAAACCTGAGGGACACTAGCTGAAAGTTCCCAAATTTATTTTAACACAAGGAAGTGTCTTTTGTAAAAATGATATCCAACGTCCAGCTGAAAAAGGTCTTGAAGAAAGATTTGTGACTGTTTCGAATTTATTGGATGACTCTATGAAGTGGAACCGGGATTTGATTGATAGAGTATTTGGTAATCTGATTAGGAGTAGGATTGTGGCTATTACTTTGCCTGATCTAGGTACTATAGACACCTTAGTGTGGACGGATACTGCGGATGGAATATATACTGTCAAGAGTGGTTATAAGGCTATGCAGATTCGGAAACGGAGTGGTATGGGATATTTCAGTAGCTCAGATAATGTTTTGATTGCGGGAGATGTGGTGTGTAAGGAAGTTTGGTGGAATTACATTTGGCGCTTAAACATTTTCCCGAAGTGGAAGACTTTCTTGTGGAAATTTTTCTCTAATGCCTTGCCAGTGGAAGTGAATTCAAGCGAAGGAAAATAGAAGTGAATTTTAACTGCAATTTCTGCCAGTCAAATGAAAATGAGATTATTGAAGATCTAGCCCACATTTTCCGTGATTGTACAATGGCTAAGCATGTTTGGAATGGTTGTAGTCTTGGGATTAACTCTAGTCTTGTTCAAGTCAATTCAATTCAGGAGTGGATCTGGCAATGGATTGATTTTCTGAATAAGAAAGATAAGGGAGATCATCATCCGTGTCTTCTTTTTATTTCTATCCTATGGGTTTTATGGATCAATAGGAATGGAGGTATTTTTGCTGGAGGTGGTTTCGATCCAAAGTCGGTGATTAGTCAGGCAATGATTTTTTACCAAAATAGTGTGGAAGCAGGCTTTCAGGGGAATACTAAACCAAAGAAAAAGGGGGATTTTATTGAGAGTTTACCTCAAGAGTCCGAAGATGTTGATATTGATATGGTAGGCTCTGGTATGTCTTGTAATATTATAAGTTTTTTTTGTTGATGGTGCGTGGAACAATAATAGTCTAGGTGCCACGGTATGGATTGCAAAAGATGAAAATAGAGTGCAGGTTGGGAAAAGAGGGAGTCGGGATTGCACGGAATCTGCTTTACATGCGGAATGCTTAGCTCTTAAGGAAGCGATGGCTTGGGCGGTTTCGAGAAATATCTACCATGCTCATTTTCATTCGGATTGCAAAGTGCTTATCAAAATTTTGAAGAATGAAGAAACAAGACGGGATTCGATAGGTTTTATTATTGATAGTATTAGAGATTTATTCTGCAATTTTCATTGTCTTCAGCTTTCCTTTATTCCAAGGTACCTTAATAGCTTAGCCCACAATGTGGCAACAAAAGCTAAAAGAATGTAATGTTTCCTTTACTATTATCAAAAAAAAAAAAAGTCCAAAACCCCTCCCAATCAACCATACCCTATCTGAATAGTTGTCACGACTCAACTGACCCTATCCAACCGCCTAAAATCCAATCCGAACCGCCTTAAACCAGACCCGATAAAACCCGAGAAAGTCATCACCCAAAACCGACCCAATCCGATGCTTAACCGAAACTCGATTTTACTCAAAAAGTTGGAACCCAAAATTGACCCAAAAGTTATTATTCCCCGACTCGACCTAAACTCGATATTACCCGCTTTGAGGGACCCTACTCAAAACCCGTCCGGACCCACCCAATCGTCAGCTCTAGTTGTAAAGTGGAATTTTTGAAACTTGAGGGGCAATAGCTGAAAGTACCCAAATTTGTTTTAACACCAGAAGTCTAAAACGAAGAATGATAGGCCAAATTGCAGCTATTCGGTGCGATTGGAGGGCCCCTAAGAAAAGACGAAAAAAAATTATCCCACTATCCCTACTGTTTTACACTAGTGGACATGTTTACCCTTCCTTTTTAAAGTGGAAATCACGGTAATGCCATGTGAAAAGGTGGGGCCCTCTAATAGCACGCAATAGGTCCGATTGAAAGATCATTTCTCTCCAAGACCCCTCCCAATCAACCGAGGAATGATAAGCCAATTGCAGTTATTGGGTGCGATTGGAGGGCCCCTCATAAAAAGACAAAATTTTTTTACCCCACTATCCCTACTGTTATACACTAGTGGACATCTTCCCCTTCCTTTTTAAAATGAAAATCACGATAATGCCCTGTGCAAAGGTAGAGCCCTCCAATATCACCCAATAGCTACGACTGAAAGATCATTTCTTTCCAAGACCCATCCCAATCAGCCGAGGAATGATAGGCCAATTGCAACTATTGGGGGCGATTGGAGGGCCCCTCATAAAAAAAACAATTTTTTTTACCCCACTATCTCTACTGTTTTACACTAGTGGACATATTTATCCTTCCTTTCTAAAGTGGAAATCACAAAAAAGCGGGATCCTCCAATATATATAGCTCCGACTGAATGATCATTTCTCTCTAAAACCCCTCTCAATTAGCCATACCCTAAGTTGGTCCTGTAGTATTTGTGAGTTGCTCCACACACAGTAAGTAGTGAGTAGACAAAGTGACCCCTCCTCAGAAGAGGGAGCTACTAAAACAGTAAAACCAAAAAGGGCACACAACAACACTCACTAATAACTAGAAGCCCTCAGAACTTGTTCTACAAACAAATAAACACAAAGAAGAATAAGAAGATGAGTATATGGAACTACGTCGTCACAGCTCACAAACCCACCAATGTCACTCACTCTTGTGTCGGGAATTTCACCAGTCCTCAAGAACTCAATCTTATTATTGCGTACGTCATTTTTTTTTTTGTTTTTTTTTTGTGTGTTTTGGTTTTTCTTTCTTGGTTTTGTTTCTTGCTTTGTTTTGGATGGTGGGTTTTTGTTGGAATGAGGTCTTCTGTTTTAGTTTTTGAGTTATTTAGTTTTTGGTGTGTGAGGAAGACGGGGTTTGGACTCGGGTCGTGGGGGGAAGCTCGCAATGACTTTACCAGCTAAACTAGTTGACATCCGCTATTGGGCTTTTTAGTTGATTGGGTATTGCGAGCAGGGGCGGAGCCAGTTAGAAGCGAAAAAGTAGAAAATGGTAGAAAAGATGGAAAATTATAGCAAAATAATAGAGTAGTTCGCTACCCCCATTTTTTTAAATGGGTTTGTGTTGGAATGAGGTCTAGTGTTTCAGTTTTAAAGATATTTAGTTTTTGGTGTGTAAGGAAGACGGGGTTCGAATTCGGGTCGTGGGCAGAAGTTCGCAACAACTTTACCAGCTAAACTAGTTGACATCTGCTATTGGGTTATTTAGTTGATTGGGTATTGCGAGCAGGGGCGGACCGAGTTAGTATCGAGTGGGATTTTATAGAATTTTGTGAAAAAAGTAGAAAAATGGTAAAGAATGGTAAACATAGATAGGAAATTATAGCAAAATAATGGAGTAGTTCGCTTACCCCATTTTTTAACATGGGTTTGTGTTGGAATGAGGTCTGCTGTTTCAGTTTCTGAGTTATGTGGGCGCAAGCTCGCAATAACTTTATGAGCTAAACTAGTTGACATCCGCTATTGGGGTATTTAGTTGATTGGGTCTTGCAACGGGAATTTATATAATTTGGTAATAAGAAAGTATAAAAATGGTTGAAAGATAGAAAGTTATAGCAGAAATAATGGTTCCCTACCCCATTTTTAATCTTGGATCCGTCCCTAATTATTTCGTATATGGAACTATGTCGTCACAGACTCAGGGCTAGTAGCGAGGGGAAATTATTAAATTTTTGTAATAAAAGGTAGCAAAAATATGGCAAAAATTTGGTTATTTAGCTGATTGGGTATTCCGAGCAGTGGCGAAGCCAGCTTGTAGCGAGGGAAATTTGTGAAAATTGGTAAAAAAGTAGAATAATGGTAGAAAAGATGGAAAATCATTGCAAAATAATAGTTTGCTGCCCCCATTTGTAATCTTTGATCCACCCCTAATTCGGATGAGTCCGAGAAATTTGCGCCACCCCCTCTCCTCTTTAGTTGGTATTATTGGAAGTTAGAGTATCGGTTTTGTATATTCTGCCGGTATATTTTGGTTGTTGAGTTTGGGGTTTTATGGTTCTGATAGGGTTTGAGTGATTTTGTCGAAGAGTGCATGGCAGTGGAACGTCTAAAGAGTCTAAGTTAATGTTGGTAGATTTGCAACAACTTTACCAACTAAGCAATTTCACATCTGCTATTGGGTTATTTAGTTGATTGGGTATTGCGCGTAGTGGCGGGGTCAGCTAGTAGCGAGGGGAATTCGTGAAATTTGGTAAAAATTAGTAGAAAAATGGTAAAAAAGGTTAGAAAAGATAGAAAATTACAGCAGAAATAATAGTTCGCTACCCCATTTTTAAATCTTGGATCCGTGCCTAATTTTGCGTGTATGGAATTATGTCGTCACGGCTGGTAGCGAGGGAAAATTATAAGAATTTGGTAATAAAGGTGGGAAGAAGATTATAGCAAAAATGATAGCTACCCCAATTTTCAATCTTGGATCAGCCCCTAGTTCCGAGGAGTCGGAGAAATTTGACCCCCCCTCCTTGTTTAGAAGTGATTAATATCGATAGTATTGGAAGTTAGAGTATCGGTTCTAGATATTCTGACGGTATGTTTTGCTTTTTGAATTTGGGGTTTTGTGGTTCTGAATGGGGTTATGTGATTTAGTAGAAGAGTGTACGAGAGTGGTTTCTCTCCAGAGTTGAAGTAATGGCATTAGAAATTTATTCTTAGCTGGTGCGAGGAATCCGTGGTGCTTGTGTCACATGATTTGGAGTAAGCTTCAATTCGCTATATGAATTTGCAAACAGAATTTGCTACCCCTAGGTTAACGCAATTTGCTAAGTGAATTTTAAATAAGAATTTGATTAACATGCTAGAACTAGGTCCTTTTTTCTTAAGATTAATAGCGTGAATTCTTAAAAAGATAAAACAACAACATAAAAGCAAAATAATTTATGAAGATCTTGCAACTTTTGATAATTTTGTGAAGAGTTAAAATGGACGAACTTGGACCATAGTATATCGAATCGATTCGCGAATTCGAGCGTTGCAATTCTCTTTTGAATGCCGGTTGCACTCAAATTAATTAATTTGGAATTTGTAGGGAGGGCAGCGAATTCTGTGGCACCGGTGAGTGTCATCTAATGAATAATTTCAAAAGAACTATGGAGTAGAACTGAGGCCTTTTGCGTTTTACCTACTTGATCTGCCAATTTGATTTTGGCAATTGTTGCTTGTAACATAAGGATGTTTGAGCTAAAAATCATTAGGTTTTATGATTATGATAATTTGGTCACTTAACCATGGATAGGGTATAGGCACTTGTTTTCTATGTAAATGTTTGAACTTTTCAATCTGGTCTGAGGAAGTGAGGAGTGACTTGGCCAGGAATTTTTTTTGTCCCGAGTATATTGGCTTTTGTAATAAATGCTGAACATATTGAGTCCTTAGAACAACAGTTCTTGCCTCTAACCTTCTTTTTCTACATTGAAGGCATCCTCTTGGTGCCCTTTTTAGATTCCTGTATCACTTAATAAAAGTAAACACATTTCTCTGTAGTTGTATCTTTAACAGGTTGTTACTGCAAGAGTGTTTCTATACGGACATATATGAAACTGCTTTAAAACAATTGCTATGGTCATTTCCTACTAGCTTGAAATATTTCTAAATTTAAAATTAATCCGATAATGCAACAATTCTTGTAGCATTTTCAAAAATTTGAAATGGTATGTAGAAAGAGCAGTTGGGTTATTTTGTGCGATGATAATCTTTGTAGTTTGTAGTGTCAGAAAAGCTGTGTCTCTCTTGTTTGGCTGTCTGTAATTTTCTCTTCTAGTGATGCTCATATCGTGATAGTCCTTTGCACAAGATAAATTTATGTAGAAGACTTGTAGAATGCCGAGGAAGTTTCAGAATTTCAATTGGAGACCAGATGCAATGGGGTGTAACATTTTGTAGACTCTCTAAGGATTGGGAAGGAAATTTAGTTTTCAGATTGGTAAGAGGTCTCAAATAAGATTAAGACAGAATCTATTGGTGGTGATTCAACCGGGCTGTTGTATGTTGGGAGATCCTCTTTCAAGCCTTTTGTTTTTTTGGTTGTGAAATAGTAGAAGAAAGTTGACACATATAGTTCCCTTCCAAGGGTAATTGGACATCTAAGGCTTTTCCAAACGCTTATACACATTCCCGGCGATAACACGTGTACGAGATGTCAATTTATCTTTTCCAGTTTATGTCGTTTGTGTAAAGGTGAGGAAGAGCCTGTGGGTCACCTTCTTGCATAAAGTTTTATTTTAGTTAAGTAATCATATTTGAAGTCAAAGCTTTATTTTGGCTTCTTGGTTGATCGGACATTTATTCGAGAACGTCGTTGCACCTAGGGAGGGACTCCGATATGGCAAAGGAGGAGGAAAAACAAGTTGGGTTTGGCGAACGAGATGTTTAGCTGCAAATGTTTGGTGTGCTTAGAAGTTCAATTTCCTTAGTTACTCTTGTAACTCCTTGTTGCTATTCTGAAAGCAAATAGTCGTCTGTCACTGTAATTGCTACGTAAACTGTATTCTGTACCTATTAGTTGGTCAGCTCATGCTTATATTGTTTCCTTATTTCAGGAAATGCACCCGGATTGAGATTCACTTGTTAACTCCTCAAGGCCTTCAGGTATTCTTTGTTTCTCTAAACCCCTCCTGGTCCACCTAATTTACATATATTTGATATTTATTTCGGCAATAGAACTAACTTTCACTTTAGCTTTGTTGTTTAGCTCTCCTTATGCCTGCCCCTCTTGTCCAATTCTGGATAAGGGTTGGTTTGCACGGCCTTTTGAACAGAAGTAGCTCAAAGTATCTATTTTAACTTCGACAAGGAAATATTTCTTGTTAGTTTTAAGGAAAGCTGGAGTAATTTAAGAATTACCTTATGATGGGGTTCGCAAGAGTCTTTTAATTTGGACCAAAAGAAAGAGGTTTTGATGATGTAAGGGAGGTCAAACTGTTTATTTGGCTCACTAGTGTGTGAAATAATTATGATTATTCGTCTGTATTTTTCGGTGAGTTGAAGGATGTTAATTGGTGCATGCTTTTCTGTTGCTTGCTTTTGGGTTTTAGCCAATGCAACAACGTAGGTGTAGCCGTCATTTGGTTGTTTGATGCTTGTGGGATGTGGTAATGAAGGACATAAATTTTGAATTAAGATTTGTCGTCTAGTTAATTATTTATAGGGTTTCCATTTGGCTGGATCTAGTATGATTGCAGAGTCTAGACTTCTTGGTTGGTCTAATGGTGGCAGTGTGAAGTTATAATATTTCCTGTATGTGAGAATACCTTAGTGAGGATAATCAAGAATGAATGTGCTTTTTTTATAGGTTATAGGTTCTCCTGTGGAATTTCTTGATGCACTGTTAGCCAATTTTTCTGAATCTTAGCATCTCTCTCTGAGGTATATCATCCCCGTTGTTTCCTCCCTTGCAGCCCATGCTGGATGTTCCAATATATGGAAGAATTGCAACACTGGAACTTTTTCGACCCCATGTGAGTTAGTGTATTGTGTTCCTTAAGATATTGAGTAGCTTTTATATATCCTTATTTTGATCAAGTGTCCTCCTGTATTCTGATGATCAGGGTGAAGCACAAGATTTCTTATTTGTTGCAACTGAGAGATACAAATTTTGTGTTCTTCAATGGGATCCTGAGACATCGGAACTCGTTACCAGGTCTGAATCTATATCTGAACCTTCTTTTGAAGGATATTAGTAGTGTTAATTCTAGTGTTGATTTGGCTGCTCACTTTTGGCCTCCCTGGGCTTGGGAGTGGTCTAGGGCATTTACTTCATGGTTTAAACCAAGGACCGCATTGCGCTGAACAAAATTTATAGTATGGTTCCATGGAGCCCATGTCCAAACCAAGATATTCCTCACCCTATGTTCTCTTATATTCCTGAGTTCACTAATTGTGAGAGTTGGATCTTATGTATTTTTCTTATGCGTCTTTTATGGTGCCACCTACTTATATCCTTGTTACCCCTCATCTTATATGTTTTCCGCTGTATAATTTATGTGTCGTCAGTTTTAAATTTCCATTTTGACATGCTTACATATATTAGCAAACTGATGACGGTATTGTAACCCTGGATGGTAATGAGTCATTGGTTAGTAACTTCTTTGGGTATTTGGGTTCTATAAATTTAGAAGGATGGATAGCTTGATGGGAATGTGGCACATAGAATTAAAGCGGTTTGGTTGAAGTGAAAAAGCGCCGTGTGATTTCTGTGTGGTATGCCCCTTAGGTTAAAAGGGAAGTTATACCGTACAACATATCAACTTTGTTATTTGGGGTGCTATCCCATATTCAAAAGATATATGTGGCTGATATATGTGTGTTACGTTGGATGTGTCGGTATAGTAGGTCTGTAGGTGTGACTGAATATAAAATGACGTGAATACCGGAAAAGTAGGACTTGCACCTATCAGTAAGATGCGGGAGAACAAATTGGTTTGGGCATGTAAATGAAAAGCCGATTGCTGAGTGGAGGGTCGGAGGGATGAACCAATAAAGAGGGGAAGAGGCCGACCAAACATGGATAAGGGGTGATTGAGATTGAAATGGATTTACTTGGTATTGATGAGAGAGGCGTTGGATAGGGTTAGAGAGAGGGCAACGATCCATTGTTTCTGGGTGCATTACAACTCTTTCTGTCTTTCTGTCTCTCTTCCCTCTTTTTTGTCTCTCTCTTTCTCTTTTATGCTAGCAGCACCCAACATGTGCTTATGCTGGTTTATGTAAGCTGACAGATATTTTGGGATTAAGGCTGATGGTTTTCATACTGACCTACATTGGATGTTCTTGCTGGTTCTCACTGCTCGAACCTGCATCAGGATGTTATTTGTGTTTCATGTTGAATCTACATCACCGAAGTTTGAATTACCGTTAGCAAGTGCTCAATTGGCGTTGGAAATATATGTCTGATGCCTCTGAAACTCCAGGCCTTGGCTTGCAAGATACAGAAATATCTTTAGAAACGGATGATTCACCTTCTACAGGTAGGCTTATGGAGCTACCAGACACCGATAATGCTCAAACTAAACACCTACTTGAAGTGGGTGCCAATTGAGATGCTATTTTGCCAATTTCAGTGGTGACTCGGGTGTTTATCTATTACTGCTTGTCAACAGGACTTCTTTTCATCAGGTTGCCTATTGTTTATTATTCTAGTAAATATATTTCTTCTTTAAGAATGTCAGCCTTCTCGGCACCTTTGATCTGTCTTCATTGGTAGCAAGAAGCTGATAAATAATGCTTAAAATCTTCTTGGGGAATTGGAGATAGGCTTAGTGCATCCAAGGGGTTAACCGGCATCCCATGTTTATTCTAGGAAGAAAATTGGGATGGAGTGTAGAAAGTTTGCAATCCAATATTTACTATGAGGGCCATGGTCTTGAGACTGACTTACATATGGCTAATTTTATATTCTTCATTACCTTTGTACTTTTGCATAACTCTTGCTTTCTGGTTGTATTCTTTTTGTTCTTTCCTTTGGATAGAGCTTTTTCCATGGCTAGCGGAAAAGAGAAACAAAAAGGAAAACAAAGAAAACATGTTAGGATTGATGCCATGTATTGCTCCTCTTTGGTTCCATCCAATTTGATCCCAGAATCTGATGTATGTTGAACCTCCGTATACAAGGGCTAAAAAGAAGAATTTGTTTTTAAGTCTGTACTGTTCAGTGTAGGTCGTTTAACACTATCAGTGGACTTTTGATTAAAGAGTCTATCTTAGTACCTTGTGGACGTACTTTACTTGCCCAGTAAGCTAATATGCTTGTAGAGTGTGTCCTACATGTGGCAAATCCGTACACGAAAACCCACTGTGCATCTCTTTATTTATTTTTTTTTGGTTGAGAAGGAGTCTGTTCATTGTTTCTCTTCAGTAGGGCTTCTGGGGTACTGACATCAGGTGATATGTAGGCCTTGTGGGATAGAGTTGCTTGCCTTGCTTTTTGTTGGTGCTACTCTGTGATCTCTTTCCCTCGCAACCCTTTGAAGGTATAAAGACTAAAGTGTGGTTTGTATACTCTTCTCTTCCGTTGATAGTCTTTAGAGAACTCCTTGTTTCCTACTGTTGTTTCCTTAAACTCCCACTATGTACATTGATGTATATAAAATATATGGAGTTTAATGCTTCAAAAATTGAATTTACCTATTCTACTTATGGCTTTACTGTAACTAAAGTTTCTGTTTTAGTCATTGTCTCATCATATCAGAATCCCAAATCTTTTGAAATAAGTCTTTTTATCATTTTTTGAGTTGTAAGATATTATTCACATCGGGAGTGGGATCATTAGCTTGGACTCGTGTTCCATATTGTATTCTGGAATGGCACATTGCAGTAGGAACACTCAAAACAGTCTTGAGAGTTTACTTAGAACATAAGAAATCCATGAGGAAAAGAAGTTGTCACTATGGCTGGAAGAATTGTACTAAACAATGCCTTCGATAATTGAACAAGCAAGATGTGTATGCATCTTGTTTATGAGTTGTACAAGCATAATGGCATGATAAGCATGTACTACATAGAAGTGAGTGCATACAAACAGGACAGTTCCTGGTGTTTTTCTGCATGAGGAAAGCTAGGTGCCTGAATGCTGCTTAATATTAGTGAAGAGCTTTTATGTTGTGTTTGGGAATATACAATTGGAATTCAATTCCAGAATTGGCCCAGTTCTCATGTTTGACAATCTCATAGAATTGGAATTGGGCCCATTCCTAACTAAATTCCAGGCCTCATTAATAAAACACATATCAATTCCACCCCGCACCCGTCATTTGAGCTCTCCGAAGCCGACTGCAAATCTTTTCCAAACCCATCCTCTATCTCGTCATCCCTTCAACCCTCTCCTGACTCTTCCAAGCTGCCAACCTCCACTCTCTACCGTCGCCATCCATGGCCGTTTAAAACTTCAATGTTATTCCCATACCATGATTTATCCTCCTCTATTCACACTCTTCCCACAAACCTACTACCAATAAACCTTAATTCAACATCAACTACCATGGCGTAGAGCGAGGTGAGCGATTCTGGTTCGACGTGGCCACAACGGAGGTGGAGGAGGCCACAGACGCCGTCATGCAGGCCGTTGCGAGGAGGAGGAGATATGGGTCCCACATAAAAGGAGAAGAGTTTGAGGTGAAGGAGTATGGGGCGGAGAGTGGTGGCGGTGGGCAGGGTTAGGGTGCGGCAGTGATGGGTAATGTTTCTGTACATGCACACATGGGCGGAGGGTGGTGGTGTTGTTAGTGGGGAGAATAAAGGGTGCGGCAGTCCATGGGCAAAATCATATTCATAATTGGGGGTTGTGTTCGTGAACGGAAGAAATGTGAAAGGGGCAACGAATTGGGCATAAGGCAATGTTCAGCACTTTTGATCATTAATTGTTAGTGTTAGGTTTAGGGTTAGGATTAGGTTAGGGTTGAGTTGGGGTTAGGGTTAGAGTTTGGGGTTAGTTTTAGGGTAGGTTGGAAATGAATTCCATGTGCTTCCCAAACTGTAATTTGTATTTGGAATTGGAATTGAATTATATGTAAATTTTAAGAATTGAATTCTAGATATCGAAATCAATTCCAAGTTCCCAAACACTACCTTAGATGAAAATTGAATGATCTATAAATAAATCATGTACCAAGTACTAAAACATTTTCAAAAGCTAAAACGACAATTTGTACGGAAGGGGGGCTAATAATATGTGCTCATCACTTGATATGATCGCAGCATAGGGACATGAGTGACACCTCGAGGGAGGAAACAACATAGGTTAATAATACATTCTTGTATAGTTGTATTTTGCAGAGATCCCCTGAGTCCCTTGCAGCTTCCCACCAAGCTTTTTGTTTCCTGACAATTTTGTAGGAAGTAGTTGGAGGAGAGCACTGGTTAGTGGGAGTTTGAATTGACGAGAGTGCTGGCAGGAAGTGAGGTAGTCCGAGGAGGGAAAATTTAGAAATGGAGCAGGAATCAAGTAGGGGAGAGTCAGGTGCTGGTGCTTTCTGTAGTATCTAGGTATATGCAGTAGGCAGTAACTATTGCAGCAAGAATTTTTAATCGAAATATGGGTATGTTTTGAGTGGAACAAACCCGATATGATTGACGATCTTGATGTTCCAGCCAATGCTTGAGAGCCAAAGCAAGGCCGTTCGTGAGAGACTGATAGAAAAATATATAAACCGAAATTTATATATATATATATATATTTGCAAGAGTTAGTTGATAAATCTTTCCAATTAACATCTGCACTTTGCAGAGGAATGCAAAAGTTTACTTCAAAATTTGTCCTGCTTAGCTGTGTTCGAAATGAAGGTTTGGGAGAGGTACAAAACTATGGGAATATTAGTTGGGAGTGTTGGAGATATATAGCAATTAATGTTGTGGAAAGGAATAGAAGGATTGAATCATTATTTTTTGTCCTGCAGAGCAATGGGAGATGTTTCAGATCGGATTGGCCGCCCAACTGATAATGGCCAGGTGTGTTGTCCGATCATCTTTCCTTTCTTTCTCCTCTTCCCCACTAGAAAAAAGAACAGGGGAAAAGGATTGTTGCTCATGCTATTCTATTTGTGGGATTGAAGGAATTTTGGTTCTTAACATGTTCACTGTATGCTAGATTCATGCTATACATTTGATCCATGCTAACTCCTTTTTCTTCCTGGTATTCTTCTTTAAATTGCCTTTTTTTTTCGTGGTGTGGGGGGATTGACTGGGCTCGTTTACAGATTGGCATTATCGATCCTGATTGCAGATTGATTGGACTCCACTTGTATGATGGACTATTCAAGGTGTGTGGCGAAGTTAAAAGCTGAGAATAGTTCCGATGTATTTTTGTCTGCAATATGCTTGATGATGTTGCAAGTTGCAACAACTCTGAGATCTACTGCTTATGATGTTTGTACTGTTGACAGGTCATTCCATTCGACAACAAGGGACAACTGAAAGAAGCTTTCAATATCAGGTAAGCTAGTTTATAATAGTACAGTTAAAGTTCTTCTTAAAGAAATTTTCTGCCGTCAATTAAGTTGTCTGGATGCATCTTAACAATATCATCAAATTATGCAGGAACCAAAAAATAAAAAGAAAAAGGGAATCTACTCCTCATGTGATTAGATGATTATAAAGATTGTTTTTCTACTATGATGTATCTATCAATTGTTTTTTCATGGTCCTGCTGGTAAATACATTTGGTTTGTCAATCAAAATAGTCAAAGAAAACTTCTTAGGAGACGGTCCTGTTTTCCCTTCTCTTGTTTTTCTTTCCTGACACTTCAAGACTGGGAACAACCTAGAATGGAGTCTAAAAGCTTCCTCTTTTGGGCTTAGTGTCTTCGGCCAAAATCCTGACTTTATCTATGTAGCTTCTAAAGTTTCCTTTATGAATATGCGGCGAGTTATTATAGCGTCTTGTAGATTAACAAGAAGCTTATTCTGATTGTCTTCTTGTGTGGCAAATTTCTTTTTTCCCACTCTTTTCTGCAGAAATGTCACAGTTTTTTGGATTTTTCCAGTTCCTTTGTTGTCCTGTAGCTCCTACGTGCAAGTGGAAGTGGCATGCTGTAAGAATAAGAGATCTTGGCTCTTATTAGAATTTTTTTTTCTAGGAATATATTTGTCGCTTTCAGGAGCTAGACTTTTTTTCATGATGATATAGAAGTTAGAGAACTTCTCAATTATAGATCCTTATAGTAAAAGGAAATTCTCTGTTACTTATTGTTTCCTCTTCAACATGTACAATACATGATCTTAACTACCTTAACCTAATCATTAGTTCTACATGCTCCGTGAAACTTCTTGGATTGTGTATATTAACTCACGTTGTCCTTGCACAGGCTTGAGGAGCTTCAAGTTCTCGATATAAAGTTTTTGTATGGGTGTTCAAGACCAACAATTGTCGTTCTTTACCAGGTGCTTGAACTTTACTTGGTAGAATATGAATATAATCGTCTAAAAAGAGTTCAATTAGAATTAATCATTCGCATGTAATGTTTAGAATTCGCTTGCTTGTTGTTTGGCATTCATCCATTGAGGGCCTTCTCTAAATCACATATCACCCTGTTTCTTCTTTCTCTTTTATTTTTCTTGTTATAATAGCTTTCAGCAATAATCGAAATTTTTTACTTTGCAGGACAATAAAGATGCTCGTCATGTTAAGACTTATGAGGTCTCTTTGAAGGACAAAGATTTTGTTGAGGGGCCATGGTCTCAGAATAATCTTGATAATGGGGCTGATCTGCTAATTCCGGTTCCTCCGCCACTTTGTGGAGTTATTATAATTGGAGAGGAGACAATTGTATATTGCAGTGCCACTGCTTTTAAAGCAATTCCTATCAGACCTGTAAGTTACAAAGACATCTCTAGCCTCTATTTACTTCTGACCCCACCCCCCCGAATGGTAATGAGGAAACTATTGTTTGTCTGAAACAACATTTCTTGATTGCTGTGCTTCAGCACTCTATACTTATTCTCAAAGTACTTTGCAGCATTTTATAATTATGTTTATCTTGTTAATGATTCCAGTCTATAACAAGAGCCTACGGAAGGGTGGATGCTGATGGTTCCCGGTATTTGCTTGGTGATCATGCAGGACTTCTGCACCTGCTGGTTATCACTCATGAAAAAGAGAAGTAAGTTTTGGGTTCTGTTCTTGTCCTGTTGTAGAATCATTATTAGAACATTTCATTAGTCAGCTTTTACTCAAAATTTTGATCTTCTACATCTCTTTTGGAAAGCATGTTGCTTATGATGTGATGAATTCGTAGCTTTTTGGCTGCCAATTTTATACTTACCGCATTTGCTGTGCTTCAACTTCGTTTGTTATATCAAAATTACTTTTGATTATCTGTATTTAGATATTGTTACAATAAATTAAATTGTTCTGCTCTATATTTTTGTTGAAGCTGTTTCGTTACGCTTTCAACTGTATATTTCTTGTTCATATTCAAATTCGATAGTGTATAGATCAACTTAATTGTAGTTCGTTGTGAAGTTGAGGGATTTGGTTTGATAGAACTTATTAATACACTTTCGTTTTTTCTAAAACTTATTAATAAACTTTCGTTTTTTTCTAATACATTTTTTCTTATCAAAGTATAGACAGGTGTGGTAATTTTCCTGTATTTATTTATTTATTTTGTTCGTGACATATGCAAGGAAGCGAAAGATGATTCTCCCAAGACTAGAGATATAAGCTAGTTTTCTTTTATCTACACGTTTCATCATTTGTTTCCTGTAGCCTTTACAATCATATCCCTAAGGTCCATGTTTCCTTTGTCTTGCAGAGTTTCTGGGCTAAAAATTGAGCTGTTGGGCGAGACATCTACTGCATCAACAATATCATACCTGGATAATGCTTTTGTTTATATTGGGTCGAGCTATGGAGATTCACAGGTGTCTTTTATGTGCTTGCTTTGGAGTTTTTCTCTTACCGCTGTGCATTGTGTCTTGCCTAATTTTATAAATTATGCGCACACGAGATTCAAATTAACAGTTTCTTGAAATGAGCTCAAAATGGATGATTGGGTTTCTATGCCGATACGGGTTTAGAGCTTTCCTCTTAGCGCTGCACCTCTTTCCTTTTGCCTCTTAATGTAGGTGTAAGAGATAGCATGCTTTGGTAGGGCATGCATGTTGTATTTACTGAATTGAAGAACATTTTTTGAGGAAAGAGAAAGAGGCTACAGCAAGAGGACAATTTATTCTCACAACATAGCCAGTAATTAATTTACATTTTATACTTATGGAGGATAACTCTCTTTGGATCAAGACCCTCTAGTTGATACCATTTATGAAATTTTTGAACCTCCCTATTGCAGTTTATGCTCATAGAGTGCATGGGCACTGGTCTTGAAGTTTCCAACAATTGATGGACGAATTTCATCTCCATTTTTTTAGTACAAGTCCTGACCTTGATCATCTGTCTCCTTATTGCTGAAAAGTAAAAAGGGAGGCGAGGATATGATTGAGCAGTCTTATTCTCTGATATTCATTGAGTGCACAATTTTTCTGGAGTTTCTTGTTCATATTCTGAAAATATTAAATTAAATGGTGTAAACGAATATGAGGATTATGAACCAGTTGAAAGTTCTAAATAAGGAGACACTGACAATGGCCGAGTATTTGTTGGTGCATAACCCTTAACAGCATTTATGTATGTGGACTTGTTTTAGCTTGTTAATTATTTTTAAGTTGGTAGATTTAATGAACTTTCCCTCTTTCTGATCCTCGATTGTGATTTTCTTACAGCTTATAAAGTTAAATTTACAACCAGATCCAAAAGGATCTTATGTGGAAGTCTTGGAAAAATATGTCAACTTGGGCCCTATTGTGGATTTCTGTGTGGTTGACCTTGAGAGACAAGGTCAAGGCCAGGTTGTCACTTGCTCTGGAGCATACAAAGATGGATCTCTTCGTATTGTCCGTAATGGGATTGGAATCAATGAACAGGTCTTACTTGTTTCTTGTTCTTGTCCTGTTCCTTTCCTGCAACATTTTCTTTGTATCCTAATTTTCCTCCTGCGGCGACTGTTTTGATTCCTGAACGTTAACTTTTTCAGGCATCAGTAGAGCTTCAAGGCATCAAGGGAATGTGGTCCTTAAGATCTTCTACTGATGATATCTATGATACTTTTTTAGTCGTTAGTTTCATCAGTGAGACCAGGATTCTAGCAATGAATCTTGAGGATGAACTGGAAGAAACTGAAATTGAAGGGTTTGACTCTGAAGTGCAAACTTTATTCTGCCATGATGCTTTGCACAACCAACTGGTTCAAGTATGTCGTCTGGCCATTGGCTCCCTTATTTTTATCTCTCTTTTCTGGTGAACCTCCTTCAGTTTTCTGTAAAATGTATTCTTTGTTATTTAGAATTGTATTTATATTATAGCATCTGATGGTTGAAGTTCATAGGTTTTTTATTTGCTTGCATGGTTATATTTGAAAATATTACTTAAAAACCCCATAATTGCTAGGTTTATTAATCCCAAAAACAGCCTGAAGCGAATGATTCATGGTTATACTTTAAAATATTTACGAATACCCAGTGTTTCCTAGGTTGTTGAATCACAATTTGCTAGCTCTGATGGAGTAAGAACTAGATAGCATGGTGGATCTCTGGATTCTATATGAGCCTTTCCAGCCTAAACCTCTTGCCTGTAAAATTTGATAAGCATCTAAGGTCTTTGATATTTAGCGTAACGGGACCAGGAACTGCTTCTATCTTGACCCCAGCATTCTGTTGAATAAAGGAGCCCCTTAGTAAAGTATATATATGATTCCATACATTATCTCACTGTACAAATTATAATATTTTAGCTAAAGAGGATTTTCGACAGGTAACCTCAAGTTCAGTGAGACTGGTTAGCTCGACATCTAGAGAACTGCGGAATGAGTGGAAAGCCCCTGAAGGATATTCTGTGAACGTTGCTACTGCTAATGCCTCCCAGGTCAGTATGAAATCTTGCCCTTTTATTTTTAGCAGTTTTCCAGATAAGCTCATGTGGTTTTGAGTTTAGACAGCTTTGTATGAAATATTTCCCTTGTTAACCAAATACAAGCAGTTTTAGCCGTTTCTATGTTGGGGATGGACCCAAAATCTTTTGGGAGTAAGGCTGTTACTGTGCTAGGGATGGATATATTAGCAAGCTTACATTTGTCTTATACAGAACTAGTAAGATTTTCCTCAAAGAGGATGATGATATTTTTCCTTTTTGCCTCATGTAAGTTCAGAGTTGGAACTTGGGAGTGGTGTCTGATAATGCACACAATCTGTACAAGAACAATGATGTTTTTTTTCTTTAATTTTGTGCGTGTGCGTGCATTGTTTGACAAGGTCATGGTCTGTTTCTAAGGAACATAATTGCAAGAAAGGACAAATGTACAAAAGCTTATAAGCATACTAATGAGAATTGGACCCAATTTGCAAATGTTTGTGTACCCAAATCTTATATTGTATTTATCTGCTCACGTAATCATGTAATGCTGTTTACAATGATGTGGAACTTCCTTCAAATGTGACATTGAAAACAAAATACAATGATCGCTATTTTATCTCCTTGCAATACCCTCAAAGTCTGGTGCTGAACTCATTATATTTTCACAGGTTCTTCTGGCCACTGGTGGTGGACATCTTGTTTATTTGGAAATCGGAGATGGAGTTTTAACGGAACTGAAACATGCACAGTTGGAGTATGAGATATCGTGTCTTGATATAAACCCTATTGGTGAAAATCCTAATTATAGTCAGCTAGCTGCTGTTGGAATGTGGACAGATATAAGCGTTAGGGTATATTCACTTCCAGATCTTAATCTAATCACCAAGGAGAATCTCGGAGGAGAAATTATTCCTCGGTCTGTTCTTCTGTGCTCATTTGAAGGGGTAAATAATCAGATGTCTCTATTTACCTATATCCATATTTGTTATTTACGATGAGAATGGGTTTCTTAAGAAATGCTTCCTGAACAGGAAATAATTTTGTATTTCAGAATCTAGGCTTTGGTGCTTAGAAATTTGTGCACTTCTTGCCCTTGTTTTGTATGCTTTTACTTTCCTTATTCTTAATAATCTTTTTCTTTTCTAAAAACATCTATATCCATTTTTACACATCATGGGTATTTGTATTTGCTAATTTATATTTATTCGGAAGCTATGATCTAGGATTTGGTAGTTCTCCATCCTCAGCGGTTCCTCATTCCGGGAATCTGCTTGATGGGCGACCCTCGGTAGTGATGCTGCCGGTAATATGGCTTGGGATGTCCTGGATTTGATGGGATGCAGGCTCTTCCAACTGTTTAATAATGACCCGCCAGTTAAGACGGTTTACACTAAAAGGAGGGATTGTAATAGAGAGTTCTAGAATTTGAAAATCTCAGTTATTTTTGAGGGTAGTGAGTTGAGGAAGGGTTTTCTTACTATGTAATGTTCCTAGGTCCCTATTGTATGTTCTCATTGAGGACTCCTTGTCCTCTTGCTGTACTGTTACCTTGATTTTTTAGTAGATATATTCTGATAAAAAAAGAAGGGATTTGGTAGTTCCTAGTCTCGAGATGATCTACATGAAAATGAAAGGTGTTGCTCTTCCCTCTGCCAATTATACCTATAGGTAACTTCATGTAAACCAATTGGCACTCTGCACTAAGCAGTATCCCAGACTATTATCATTTCTCTGTCTAGAGAGCATTTGTTTCAGTCAGGCACGCAGGCTACAAACTTCTAGCAGGCCGTAAAAGCTTATTCAAAGAAATCATATGCGCTAGGCTCATCAGATCTACAGGTTTTACACAGTTCAGCCTATAGAACAAGTCTTTTTTTTTGGTTGATGTTGGACTAATGATGAAAGCCTTGTAAAATTCATGTTCCTAATCAAAAACTGTGTGAGTCACAGTGTATCAACAAGGTAACTTCTCGGACGATTTTCCTTGTTTCATGCCTTTGCTGAAACCCAATTGTTTTACCTGGGATCAGTGTATTCCAAATGTAACCAAAGAAATGCCTGCATTTCTAACCTTATAGTTAGTATGCTATTTCCCGCCTTCAAACAATCATGTATTCTGACTGCTTAAAGGTTGGCTATTTGAAATCATGTCCAAGTTACATGTAATATGTACTGCCACCTCTGTGTTGGTTACTGGGGCATTTTTTACTAGTTCCAGAATTCCCTCTTCCATCACTGTAGGTGTGATCATTCCGTGATTTGAATATCCTGCTGTCTGTTTTCAGATATCTTATTTGCTCTGTGCTCTTGGAGATGGCCATCTGTTGAACTTCATATTGAACATGAGTACAGGCGAATTAGCTGACAGGAAGAAGGTGTCTTTGGGTACACAGCCTATAACACTGAGGACCTTCTCATCCAAGAATGCTACTCATGTATTTGCTGCCTCTGATCGGCCAACTGTTATATACAGCAGCAACAAAAAGCTGCTTTACAGTAATGTAAATTTGAAGGAAGTCAGCCATATGTGCCCTTTCAATTCAGCTGCTTTCCCTGACAGGTATAGCTGATGTCTCAGTGATCCTATGTTGATGGCTTGATGCAATGTCCACATTGTTGTTATTTGAATCTTGTCGCGATCTTGTAATATTTACATTCTTTGCTTGAGAGCAGTTGTTGATTATATGGCCTTGTCGACTCTTATGTCTTAGAATTGAGTCAATGGTGCGACTGGACGTCACTTATTTAATATACTAATTAATGGTGTGCTTTATATCAGAATGTAGCAGCCAGGAGAATTCTTTTAGATTGTAGATCATTCTAGTCTAGCTAAACACTTGTAATTCTGAATTGTCTGTAGTTGTGATGGTTTGCATGCTAATGATCAGTGGTGTCTTCTTTCCACAGCCTTGCAATTGCAAAAGAAGGTGAACTTACCATTGGCACCATTGATGATATTCAGAAGCTTCATATTCGCTCAATCCCTCTTGGCGAGCATGCTCGGCGTATCTGTCATCAGGAACAAACACGCACTTTTGCCATCTGCAGTTTAAAGTACAATCAAGCTAGTGCAGAAGAAACTGAAATGCATTTTGTGCGCTTATTGGATGATCAAACATTTGACATTATATCAACCTATGCCCTTGATACTTTCGAATGTGGTTGTTCTATATTGAGTTGCTCATTCTCAGACGATAGTAATGTCTTCTACTGTGTTGGGACAGCATATGTTTTGCCCGAGGAAAACGAGCCAACCAAGGTAGAAATCAGACTCTCTTTGAAGTTCTGTTTGCGGTTCCTTTCTGTTAAAATAAGTTTGCCTTCAGAATGATATGGATGTATTTGTCTTTCTAACAAGTAAAATAATTCAGGGAAGGATTCTGGTTTTTGTGGTGGAGGACGGAAAGCTGCAGCTGATTACTGAGAAGGAAACCAAAGGTGCTGTGTACTCCCTTAATGCTTTTAACGGCAAGCTTCTAGCCGCCATTAATCAGAAAATTCAGCTATATAAGTGGATGCTTCGAGATGATGGAACCCGTGAGTTACAGTCTGAATGCGGCCATCACGGGCACATTCTTGCGTTGTATGTGCAGACTCGTGGTGATTTTATTGTTGTGGGGGACTTGATGAAATCAGTTTCACTTTTAATTTATAAGGTATGTCGTCGAGAATTAACCATATACATTGGTCTCTCATGTGCCTCCTTTTTGTGAGGTGTTCCTCAGTCAGTAAATTCTATATCTCGGATAGTGAATGATTTTTGGTGTAGATGATATGCACATACCTGGAACTTGAGCTGCTAGTGCTTTATACTACATGGATAAAATGCATTAATTTTACAATTACTCTGCATCTCTTTTGGCAGCATGAAGAAGGTGCTATAGAGGAGCGTGCTCGGGACTATAATGCTAACTGGATGTCTGCTGTAGAGATCCTTGATGATGATATCTACCTTGGTGCAGAAAATAATTTCAATCTGTTCACAGTGAGGAAGAACAGTGAGGGTGCCACTGATGAGGAGAGGGCACGTCTTGAAGTGGTTGGAGAGTACCATCTGGGAGAATTTATCAATCGTTTTCGCCATGGCTCTCTTGTTATGCGGCTACCAGATTCAGACATTGGTCAAATACCAACAGTTATATTTGGAACTGTTAATGGTGTGATAGGGGTCATTGCCTCCCTTCCACATGACCAGTACATCTTCCTTGAGAAGCTGCAATTGAACTTGAGGAAGATCATAAAAGGCGTAGGAGGATTGAATCATGAACATTGGCGTTCGTTTTACAATGAGAAGAAGACAGTTGACGCGAGAAACTTCCTTGATGGGGATCTTATTGAATCTTTCCTTGACCTCAATCGTGGTCGCATGGAGGAGATATCAAAAGCAATGGGTGTATCAGTGGAGGAGCTCTCCAAGAGAGTTGAGGAGCTGACTAGATTGCACTAGAGTTGTCGCCGCTGGAGACGCCTACTACCTGTGCTTATCTATTCGACTATTCATTTCTATATCTTTTTCTCTCTTTTCCTGTTTGTAATTCTATTCAGTTTTTGCCCCCGAGTCAACTCCCATAACTCTGGGGCTCGAGTTGTTCTCACTTGAGTTGGTTGGCCTCTAAATTGAGCAATAATGACATTAATTGCGGTTGTACCATAGTCTTCTCGCCCTGTAACAGTTGCTTCCAATGGTTGTCTGGATGTTTCAGGTTGCCATCAGCCCATGTATGTCTTTAGTGTATATTATTAATGACTTAATAGAGTTTATAGTTAGGAACGTTGGTGCTCAGTATATCGAGCAAACTGTTCTTCAGGAGATAGTAACATCGGTTGTACAATGCTCATTCGAATTAAAACTTTCAATAAGCAGATTTTCCGCTTGTTCGTATTGATTTTTAAGTCATTCACAATTAAATAAACTGAAGAACATAATTGTCTTGTTTGAACGGTTCTCTCCAATTCCTTCACAGACGAATATATTACTTATCCACATAACTATGACCTTCCTATGCGGTTGTGAGCGGGTTTAAGGAAGGATGCTTGTCATTTGAAAGAGAGGGCTTCTTTTGTATTTGGAAACTTTGTACTCGAATTCAATATCTCATTTCTCACTCTAAAAGCGAGCTCTTCTCTCTAAGAGAGTTTTTCTCCTTTCCAACGTCCTAGGGCTACGGTCCTTCCTATCCAAGCAACAATTTCGTTTAGAATTCATAGGCACCTTTTGTGATTTCTCTAGATTTTCTAGTCCCTTATATTCTTCCCGTATTGGTTGCTAGTTTACTAGACTACCATACTATTTCGAATGATCATCGCTCTGTTATTTCCAACACTTGTTCTTCATTTCTCAAGGGTTTCTCTGCAAGCAATCTTTTAGTTGACTGAGGTTTGAATATTGTTGTTGTTGTTCTTGTGGAGTGGGTCTATTAAATGGAGTTTTGGGGTTCTTGCACTGCCTCAAGCATTTACTTGAAGTACTCCCAACATTCCCTTGTAAGGCTATAAATAACTGTGATTTCTTTTCTCCCCCTCTCTCTGTTACCTTCACTTCATTATCTTTTTTATTCCCAGTCGTTTGACTGGTTCTTGATCCTTTCTGTTGCCTTTTTCTTATTTTAATATCTATATTTCTCAAACATGCAACACCAAAATCACCCTTTTCCTCAAAAAATGGGCCTTTGATTAGGTTCCTTCCAAATGCCTACTTGTGTAGCCATATTCGTTAGGATCTTGCGGTCTTAGAGATGTTTCTTGATAATGATCTTCTTGAGGTTCCTTTTGTTAGAACAGTCATTGCCTCAAGGTGGGCCTCAAGGGACTATATTGAGGTCCATCAGTTCGGTAGGCTCTTCGTCTTTGAATGCTCTGATCTCGCGGATGCTAATGAACTTGTAGAGAAAGAAGCGGTCAATTTATTTGGTAAGCTTCTTGTTCTCCGTAGAGCTTCATGGTGAGTTGTTCCTAACTTTACCTGATTTGTTGATCCTCTTCTCTGGATTCAAGTGGAAGCCTTCCTATTGGTTTTTTTTTCAACGTGAACTTGTCTCTCGTATTCTTGTTAATCTGGGTGAGGTGGTGCATGTTGAACCGATTCACTATTATTATGCTCATGGGTCTTCTGTTAGGGCTAGGGTTAGACTTGATCTTTCTCGACCCCTTATTCCTGGCTGCTATGTCCATTTGGAGGATAATGAGGTTGTATTTTCGGTGTGAGGGTGTTTTTAATTTCTGTAAAAGATGTGGGATGGTCATGTGCGAAGTCATTGTCGTATGTCAGAGTTCCATGCAACTTAGTCGAGGATGACTAGATTTTCCAAATTTGGTGAAGATGGTCAGACGATAATCTAAGGATCTTACCAAGTTCCTCTATATACTAACTTCATTAGAGGCCTTCATATTAATGATGAAAATTGGAATACAAGACTCTGTTTCGGAGGTGTTCATCCAAATGTGGACAGATGGCCCTCCTCTGGTTCCACAACAAAGACAACAAGGGTTTGTTCAACAAGTACATGTTAATACGCAAGGAAATGCTACAACTCAATCTCCTCCTGCAGCTCCTCCTACTTCCCCAGTAGCAGTGCATGCAAGAAATTCATCTTCTATTCCTCCCACGGGGTTGGCTTCTGCGGTGGCTAGGGTCTTTTATGCGCATGCTGAAAATACGGGTGCTATAAATAGACCTTTTCGAATGACGGCGCCTGCTTTTTATGGGGACCAAGATTTGCCTCCCCAAGGACAACATTTCCCTATGGTAGATACTACGCCTTTTACTACTTCCACGGGTAGACCAAGTACAGCTCTTTCATTGCATGCTGGAAATGAGGGTCCCAGTGAACCTTTTGGCATCCCAAATGGAATGGGAATTATCCAACAAGGTCTTTTTCTGTCAAATCCAAGTTTGGATCCCTTGAATAACCCTACTGGTGTGTTGGACTCTGGGGTGCACATGGAGGTCTTGTCCCTAGTGCTTCTATTTTTCCACAATAAGATGGATTATTGGGCCGCACATGTTTACTCCGGGATGTTGTTATTTTGAGCTCTAATGATGATCATGGACCTCATATTATTCCGGATTTGATGGACAATTTTGTGCATGGCTCTTCTAGCTTGTCTCTTAGTAGAGTTGGTAGCACGACTACAACTCAGTTGTTTAATCCGGATGTTCCAGAGAGCACTCATGTTCCAACTTTAGCTTTTCGAAGAAACTTTGTTGATCTTGCTTTGATATTAACTACAAGATTCCGCCTCTCACCTCTCCCCTAAGATGATCCTTTTCGTCCTACTGTTCTCAACAAACGTAGTAGAACCTTTCAGCAAGGCTCCCCTGTTACTCCTATAGAGAATGGATCATCAAGGCCATCTTCGGATTGCCATACTCCTCCACTAAATTCTCCATAAATCAGAGTAGATAGCTTCTTGATATCTACAGAGCATAATGTTAACCACAAAATGAAAAGAGCTACATCTGAAGGTGGGGGACCCAGAAGGTTGCCACAAAGCTTGACTACGCGATTAAAAAGTCTCAGGGAAAAGATGAAGCGTCTCAATGGTAAAGAAGCTAAGTTTTTCTGGAATAAGACTGCTAATGGAGCTAAGAAGAAGCAGAATGCCACAACAGATATCTGGGTAGGCCGAAGATTGGAATCGCCTTTCTTTGATGTATATTGCTTCTTCTTCGGAGAGGACTGCTTCCTACGTCTCTTTCTAGGGTAAGAAATATAGAAAGGATTTTGACTTCCACTTCCAGGTTAATGGATATTCTGATATTGGTATGGTTGCTGGCCCCTCACGGCCACCACGGTCGCCATGATAGCCTTAGTTTGGAACTGTATGGGCCTAGGCAACTCTTATTCTCCTACAATTCTGTACCTCTTGTGGTAAAACCACAAATCAAAAGCTGAGCTGGTCTTTGTTATGGAAACTAAATGTTTAGTGTCTGATGCTTCTTCTAAAGTTAGGAGTTTAAATGCTTCCTTTGTTTGTGGTGTAGATGCTGTGGATCTTATTGGTGGTCTTTTGATGTTAGGCTTTGGTAGTGTTACGGTTGATGTCGTGTTCAGAACTATCCATGTTATCTTTTGTAACCGTTTATTTGTAAAGGTAGTGGCTTGAATTATAAAGTAGTGTTTGGATATGGTGCCCCTGCCTCTAGTGATCATGAGTCTGTTTGAGATCAACTTTCTTCTATTTTGAGTTCTCATGATGATTGTGTGCTCGTGGGAGATTTTAATTAAATTGAATTCCCTGATAATAAGTTGGGAGGGTCGCACAATATTGGGGGTTGGTTGGATTTTATTACTTGGCGCTTTAATCATCCTCTCCAAGGTATTCCTTTTGTTGGCCCCAAATTCACATGGACTATTGGAAGAGCTTCTTCCCATTTGATTATGGAAAGACTTGATAAAGGATATGCTACAGAGCAGTGTCTTGATCAATGGCCCTCATCACATATTACCCATTACCACATCTCGATCTATATATATATATCATGCACCAATTTGCTTTAATACTCATCACTCTGTTAGGAAAAAAAACAGACCTTATAGAGTGGAAAATTGGTGTCTTCCCTTTGATGAAGTCAAACATATTCTACAAAATACTTGGGATACTACTATGGTGGGCTCTGTAATGTTTCAAGTTGCCAGAATATTAGAGATAATTAAGCATGGTCCCTTCAAGTGGTGTGTTTCTCATAGACAACTATGAGGGATTAATTGGTCTCAAGTCTCTAAGTATCTTACAACTTAGTCGAATAACATTTCTGATTTACACGATGGGATTCTGTTTTCTAAGTATAAGTAGAATTGTTTGGATACAGTGCAACTTTGGTTACAATATGGGAACAACGTGCTAAAACTCGATCGCAAGTTATCGATGATCAGTGTACAAGATTCTTCTTTGCTTAAACTAAACAAAGAGTTAGGAGAAATGAAATTGTTCATTCACAATTAAAGGGGCATGCTCAATTCAGATCCAAAGGATATTGCAACTACTATTGTTCATCATTTTCAGATATATATCGAGTTGGACATCCTTAGTCTATTATTGGCCCAAGCAATTCATCGATTGGCTCCTTCATCTCCCGTAAGCTCTCTCGAACTCAGATGACTAATATGATGAAGCCTTTTAGTTCTAGTGATGTGAAAGGAGTTCTGTTTTCTATGGCTAGTTTAAAAGCCCAATCCGGATGGTATTTCGGTTGACTTCCTCAAGGCCGATTGGGATACCGTTGGGAGCTTATTAAGCAATGTTGTGCTATATTTTTATACGACAAGGTTCCTTTTAAAAGAATGGAATTGAACTTTCATAGCTCTAATCCCTATAGTTAAAAGTCCGGATAATGTTTCCCAGTTTTGTCCAATCAGCCTCTGCAATGTGGTTTATAAATGTGTTTCGAAGTGTATGACTACTCGATTGCAGAAGGTAATTTCTATGTTGGTCAGTAATTATCATAATGCCTTCACGGAGGGTACGACCATGAGTGATAATTCTATTATTGCTCATGAGATTATCTCTTTCATCAACCAAACGGAGGTGTGGGAATTCTTATTTGGGATCTTTTAAAATTGATCTTCACAAAGCCTATGACAGAATTAATTGGGATTTTTTGATGGAAGCTCTCAAAGGCTTTGGTTTTCCTCCTCAGTGGTGTCAGTGGATCTATCAATGTATATCCACAATCTCCTACTCTGTTCTTATCAATGACGAACCATCTTCGACCATCTTACCTTCTTGTGGCCTCTGACAGGGTGACCCGACGTCGCCCTATCTTTTTCTTCTATGTATGGAAGTCTTGGCAGGTATGATTACCAAAACAAAGGAGGTTGGCTGTCTCACATGTATTAAGATAGTTCGTCGAGCACCTTTTATTTCACACCTTTTCTTTGTCGATGATGCTTTCTTCTTCTTTAAGGCTTCAAATCATGCATGTTGTAATTTGAGAAGCATCCTCTCTGACTTCTGTTCTATTTCGGTGAGGCCAATAATTTTGATAAGTCAGTTGTTACGTTCAGCTACAATACTCCCGTGGATGTTAAATAACAATTCAAGACCATTTTGAGAGTCCGGTCTTCGAATGATATTGGATCCTACTTGGGTTGTCCTGTTGATTTTGGTGCTAATAAGTCAATTTTGTTCAAATCCTTGATTGACAAAACCCTTGATAAGATGCATGTGTTGTCTTCTGTGCACTTTTCTCAAGCTGGCAAGCTTTTACTCATCAATGGAGTCTTGCTTGCCTTGTCTTCTCATGTCTTGAATGTTTTTCAGGTTCCAACTTGGATTGCTAATCGAATCTCGAGCATTATTGTCAACTTATGGTGGTCTTCACATAATAATACTAAGAGTTGTCATTAGATACGTAAGGATGTGTTGTTCACCCCCAAATAAATGGGGGGCCTTGGCTTACGAGATTTCTTTAAGCTGAATAATACTCTCTTCATTAATGAAACAAGTTTTGCGACATCGGGAGAATCCACAACTTCTAAACTTCTCAGAAGCCAAGTATAGAGGAATTTTTTATCTGTGAGCTGAGGCTGTAATTACCTCTAGCTCTGCTTTATCTTGAGGAGCTATAGGTTTGTTGAAAGCTACGACTTCCTTACAACAAAAGGTACTTTTGAAACATGGTTCTAAATCGCAGCTCAAGGTTATGGGGGAGAATTGGATTCCTAACCATGTTCCATTGTTCAAAGATAATGTTCACCTCTCTTATGCCATGAAACCGAAGTATGGTAATTGTATCAACCATCAGGGTGAATGGGATTCGGTTTTGATCAGGAATTCGTTCACTCATGATTCGGCTATTCGCATTCTGGCTCTTGAGTGTGGCTCCTCATACTCAGAAGATTGTGCTTACTTGCCTTTTTCTAAGGATAGTAATTTTATAGCAAAGTCAGCCTATGCTTCCATGTTCTTATATTCATCTCTACTCTGACTTTCTCAAGTGATTTTGGAAGAAATTGTGGGTTGTTAGCCTTCCCCCAAATTGGAAGATTTTTATATAGAAACTAGTATTGAATGCTATACCAACCACTACAACATTCAAACGCTTTTTTTTGTTGCAATAGAGCTCAAAATGCGTTGCATGAGGCCTAATGCAACGAATTGGTCTGTTACGATTGAGTTGGCTGCATTAGACCTAATGCAACGACATTCAGACTCTAATGCAGCGACCCTTGACTCTATATAGTAACCGTTGCATAAGGTCAGAAATCTGTTGCATTAGCTTGGCAAAAGCAACGACTACTCTAATGTAACACCACCCACAAGTGCAACAATATATTTATCAAAGGCAACGGTCACTAATATCTTATATTTTATATAAAAAAGAGGATTGGGGTTTTGCTTGAAAAGGCTATGCGAACAGTGTCGGGTTTTCAGATAATTACAAGCGTGGCATCCGTAGAACAACAATGTAAATAAAACACGCACCTTCCATACCCAAATATCCAAAGTTCGAACCCGGACCCACAACATAACCGGTTATTACTCTCTCTCTGCTTCCTGCTCCTGCTTCACATATCATTCTATCACACTCTTCTCTCTTCCTCTCCTCCATCTTTTTCTTTTCCTATCACATTCTTTTTTCTTTTCCAATCAAATCCACAGAAATATGGCATAATTGCAGTACACCCCATTTAATTCTTCCCATGTCAAACTATTGCTCTCTTTCCGTCGTAGTTGGTGGCGTCGTTGCTCGGTCAGTTGATCCTCATCGTCTTTATTTGCCAAATTTTTTTTTAATTTTCATATTAAATGGATTATACATTAAGTAATTGAACCCAGTAGTACATAACACAATTGTAGTAGCTAGATTTCACAGACTTGGTAGATGCTTAAGCATACATGACTCATCAGGTTTGCAGGAGTAAGACTGGGGGAGTGGGGACTTAAAAAAAAAGAAAGATGCATAGAATTGAGAGAAGTAGAGAACAAAGAAAGGCTGGAAGAATTGTGTGAATGATAAATATTCACCTGGTTTGGTGATATGGGTATTGATCCTCCCGTAGCTTACTAGCTTAATGGTGGGCTCTTTTAGTTTTTTTTCTTATGATTATAAAGCTACATCTACTCCAAATTATTAATTGTGGGGTTAGATTATGTTAAATATGATTGTCATGGGATTTTTTTTGGGTTTATTTACATCAATTTCTTTTGATTACTATTTTTTTGTATCCATTTATGGTGGCTAATTTTTTTCGTTCAAGCCAATATCCCCTCCGTTAAATTAGTGTTACCTGATTCATTGGGCATGCTTTTCGGTTGGAGATTGGGGATTCTTTTTTATCAGCCCTTTTGTTGTGTGCCCATCAATTTTTTGTGAAAATGTTTGTTAGTTTCGTAGTGAAAGTTGTTGTCATGAGATTTTGGGTGCTTGGTGGCAACTTGTTTTAACCTTTTTTTGATTTCTAGGCTTTTTTTTTTTTTGTTTTTTTTAAGGTATGGTTTTTGGTAGGGATAGAAGCGGATGTCATAGATGTTGAGGGGATGATGTTCGTCCATTGAAATATGATATTTTTGGGTATTACATTTGAATTTCTTTTGGGTTGGAGATTGATACTTGAAAGAGCGAAGATAAGATAAGAGTTCATAAATTTTAGTTACTTTCATCTTGGGATGTTTAACAATTGAATATAATAGCTAAAAATGAGATCATTTTGGTATTGTGGGTGGAGGTGTCGATAGTATTGAGACAAAAAACAAGTGAAGTTGTTGTTGAGTGAGATACTTGGCTTTTAGTATTTTTTTTCCATTGAATATAGATTCAGTTCATCATTTCTGGTGTTGCATTTCCTAAAACCAATATGTAGACACCCCAATGTGTCACATTGTCAATTGCCCAGTGATGATAACTAAACTAGGTAATGTGCTTGGATGAACGATTTATCTTAACTGCGATTGGTTTCACCATCTCGAGCCATAAACACCTTCATACCACAATTCATACCACAAAAATACCATTATCACCATTCTATGACTAAATAGGCCCGAAAATATGCGTAAGCCGTATTTTCAGCCTATGACATACTGAGCC
>CAAKMY010036964.1:0-16360 GCA_901111285.1 Corrigiola litoralis
ATTGTACTCGATTGATCATTATTGAGATACACGAACGAATGAATAATAGAAACCCTTTGAATTCTACATTTTAGATAATAGTATAATCCCCTTCAGAAAATGTTTTTAATCTGTTTAAAAGGAAGTTGGGGAATTTTTCTTAAACTTTTTTTTGGAGGGGGGGGGGGGGGGGGGTTGAAGCAGGATTGGCTTGTAATTAGTTTTCATATGAGAAGTTTTCTTATCCTCTGAAAAACAAGAGAACTTGAATGGTTTCTTGCTTCTGTACTGAGCATTTTCGAGTTCCTGCCTTTAGATTGTCCATGGGGGCCTGGGTGTTTGCTTTCGGAATCTGAAAAGTGTATTTTGAATGGAGGCATCTTCGTTTATATCTGAACTATTTTATAGTTTTACTTCTTTGTGTGCTTTCTACAGACAAATCCCATTAAGATTTGGTTTAATTGTTTGTGCATTGGTTGTCTACTTGTCTTACTCTCAATATGGCTCTGGAAGTTTCCACATTTGTACATTGGCTATTTGGACTCTAAATTTAGTTGTAATGCTATCGTATCCCAGGATTGATAAGTCACCATCTATCGGGTTGGCCGTGATTCCGTGAAATCTTGATGCTAATGATAGCATCTGTATCAACCACCTATTCAAAGGGGGGGGGGGGGGGGGGGGGGNNGGGGGGGGGGGGGGGAAGGGTTGAGTAGATGGAGCAGACATGTACTTGGTTTGTACATTTGTTTGCTCAGGTTACGTGGCGCCTTCGTTGTGTGAGACCGGTGGTGGGATAGTATGTATTTTGTATGAGATTTGCTGTTCATCCATTTACTTAACTCTGGATGTCGACATGCTTACATGCATATGATATTATTGCTCTAGATAACTACTACAATCAGATTTTTCTTTAACTAAATCATACTTCAAAACATCTCAAAAAGTAGGTTTGCTTGAATCACAATGCCGGTTGATTTCACAGAACTATGACCCTTGCGATTTTGGAATAGAGTGTGCAATGTTTCATATAGAACCTAACAGGGGCCAAGACCATTGTTTTGAGGATGTTCGCTAGAAGGTTCCATGGTAATACTGATGTCACCTATTTGAATGGTGTGTGACTGAGGTTTTGTTTGGTAAATTACCTATCAACAAAAAAAAGCAAATTTTGTATAACTAATTATCTCCTTTTATGATGTAAAACCTGGAATGTGGAAAGATATTAATTAATGAAAAGATATAAAATGAACTTGATTCCTAGAAAATCTTTAACATGCTTTTCGGCCTTGATTTGGATAGACTTCTTGAATATGTCACTGATCGACTGAAATGCGCTTCTTGTACTGGAAGACGATATTGTTGGAAATGTCTTGAAGTTGGGATGAGTAATGAAAAAGGGTTAAATATGTCACCACTGAACAGGGAAAGATGAGTGGTATAAAGATATTTGGGTGTTTAGATTGCTTATGAGAGAATGGTGCTCATTCCAGCAATTATTGAGCAACAAACGTCTCGATATTTTTTACTTGCAGATAATATAAGTTTTGACCTGAATTCTCTTTTTTTACTCAACAAGGGCTGGGATGATCCCTACATACCAAGAACGCATGAGGGCCTCTTGAAATGGAAATATCCTGAAATGAATTCAGTTGATTTTCGCTTTGAGGTATACCCTTAGTTCTGTGTTTGTGTGCTCTGTATATATAACATTGTTTAATGTGTGCTTGTTACCTTGTGGAGATATTAAAATGCTTTTGTTGGCAGATAGGTGAACATGGTGAACAGAATCTTTATCTGAATGAAAAAGGAAAAGCACGATTGATGGTAGGCAACAGGGTCACTTTTGGAGGTCAGAACATCTTTTATTGTTCTTTTTCCCATTTTAATCTTCATCCCGTATTTACATATCCCCCCTTTATTATTGTTAATACCCAGATATCGGTGTTCTTATGATGCAAGACGAGATGCAATGCTCTACAGATCCTGTTGCTTGTATGTTGCATGCCTCTTAACACAGCAGACATGCTTTCTACTTCAGTCATATCGTTTTAAGTTACAATCTGCTAAAACATTATAGACAGAATGATACATATTCAGCGGAACTTTTTGAAGCATTCTGAATGAGTTCAATGACCACCAACTGACTTTATATGTGGTCGCTAATTCACTACAAAAGGGGTAGCAGTACTACTGTAGGTACATACTGACATAGTGGCCCTTTTTCAAGAGATCTTGTACAATTTTGAACACTTAATATGTTTCAACATGTCCTGGATAAGCTGATACAAGAAATTTATGTCCGTATACAGTGATTTGATGGTAATTGTGGGAGAATGGACTGAATTCAAGGGGCAGCTCTCCCTCTGTCAGTTTCCAGGCAGTGTTTCTGCCCTGCCTTTGTTATCACCTTAACCGTTGTTAGGAAGTAGTCCGTAGACCTATTCAGAGTGGGTAGATCATGAAAGCTTGGGGAATATTTCTGTTTGCAAAGGGTGGACAGAGGTGGTTCCTGGTTTGAGCAGTTGTGCACAAGTTCCTTCAGGAAAGGGGGCTTGGAGAAAAGTGAATCTTCTTTCCAAGTAGCCATAGAAGAAAGAAGAAAGCATTGTCCAAACACTTCAAACCTGCCATCTTGTTCAGAAGTGTCTCTCTTTCTTATTATCATCTACCACGTTTCTTTCATCCCGTCCATTTATGTGTGGTTGCTGCTGACTGACCTCTAGTGCATAGAGAGCTTTTTTTAGGAAGACGTTCTGCCTTCTGTTCAGAGTAATTGAGATCGATAAAGAGATGGTTCTAGATAGAGTGATAAACAGCTATGTAAACATCAATGTGGATGCAATTGCTCAATTGCAAGGGCATAAAAAAAGTGGTATGTTGTTAAAAGATTAGTCACATTTACCATGCAGTAGTGTATTTATTCCTTGTGGTTACATTGGGTCATTGGAAGAAAAGAATGGTGTCTTATCTGGAATTATTAATAGTCATTTGGGCGCCAGTCTCTGCCCTCATTTAAAGATGCTGTGAAGAGGGGAGGATTCAGTAAAAAAGACAGTATTAAAGCCTCAGAGGTGTAAACTGGAATCTTTGTATTTTTATTTAATTTTGAATGGAAATCAATTATATCATTAATAAATGGCCATAAGGCATCTAATCTTAGAAGGAATGCTAAATTACAACAATAAACCTTACAACTCAAACAACTAACTAAAATCTTATCGGACCACTGCTCCATGTTCACGGTAGTCTTCCTTCCATGTAATTATTTTCAATCATCAACATCTTTACCTTCATGTTGTAGCTGCTTCAGAGATCCAGTGTATAATAGATCTTTATTTATTGGGAACTGAACATAATGGTAACTGAACAAACCATAAGAAAATAGGACCGTAAACTCTCACAAAAGAGACTTTATTATTCACATATAAGATTAATAGAATAGACAAGAACTAATGAAAACTATGAAATCTAGGCCAGGAATGTCAAAGATCTGGCAGTGAGGCTAGGGTTTAGAGAAGAAGAGAGGAATAGAAGGAGAGACAAGTAACTGGAATCTTTCTAGTTTGTAGTTAAGTTTTAAGCAGATATATTCGAAAGAGTTCCTTGTGCGTTACCAGTAAAGCTATAGTTTTTCTTAGCCCTCACATTGCCTGAATTGGACCATATACGTCCCAGTTGAGGTGTTATATTAATACACTTGATGGATTGCAATTGTTTTGACAGTGGTGTCTGTGTTTCTCATATGCTTCTTTAAATGTCTAAGTCTTGTGTAATTTGAATACTTGCAGATGGTTCAGATCCCTCCTCATACTCCGGTAAGATTATCGAGTGCTCGTGGGATTCCAGGGGAAATGTGTGGGTCTACATGCGAACTAGGCCTGACAAGTTAACCCCAAATGAATTTAGTACTTTCAAGAAGGTCTAGCAAGGATGTTCAAGCATCAATTTTTGTAGTGGTTATTTAGATTTCCTTGAGTTATCTAACTTTCATGCATCTGAGTTACATGCTTTTTTACATTCTGCAGGTTATGAGAAGCATAAGGGACAATATAACCCAGGATGTAGTACTAAATGAAATAGGTGAGATCATTCGCTTGCCCATGTACGCTGATCGGATTCAGAATGATAGCAAACCCCAGAAAAAAGGGAAACCATCAACCCACCGGAATAACTAAAGGTGGATTGGTGCCACAAGCAATTAGGTGCGAGATATTAGTTTGGAATATGGATAATTTGGCAGCAATTGGTTCTACGATTTAAAAATTTTTGGTAGTTTGTATATGGTTAATATAGGTATATATTCTAGGCTGAGGATTTCAATCTTATAGATATTGTATGATCAAGGGGTTTCATTTTTGTTCTTTAATCTTATCAGTTTAATTGCTAGTTTCATTAGAGCATATTTTGTAAATCATATATTGTTTATGGTTCTTTTAATAGTAGAGCTATAGTTCTTTGTGAATTAGTTATGCACTGAGATGATCATACTAGGAGACACTTTTCACTCACTAGCTAGCTCATTTGAGCGTCGAAGGGTCGGTCTGGACCAACACAAGCCTGGGCAATGACGGCTGTCGTTTTACTTGAGGAAAGGCCAGCGCACGAAGAACCTAAACACTACGCTTTGGAGGAGAGTTTAGGGAGTTAGTGCCATCAAAAACTGCACTTCTGAATGGAGGTTGTGTAGAGGCGTTATTCCAACAAGGTGAATATTCGGATGAGGATTAGCATGGTTGATGACTATGATGATTAGTGTTCACGTGCGGTTTGTTATTTCTAAGTTGAAGGTCTACTAGTTGTGATAATGTATAGAGGTCCGCTCATTTTAATTAAGGATCGAGCTAGATAGTGTGATGATATAAAAAAAATTTGGGTACAAATACATTTTATAATTTTTGGGTACCAATGCATTTTATAAATTTTGGGAAGAGGATGGTCACAAGATTGGGGGTAATGATATGAACATGGAGGTTCATGGAGGTGAGGTGATGGAGATCAGCACTTCGCTAAATGATCCCATGGATTACATCGAAACATATAAGGGTTTGTACGGACTACAGAGGTGAGGTTAAAGAAGAGATGAGGTGTGGTAAGTCTAACAAGGGTGTTCACTTGATGTTTAATTGGAATTGGAATTGGAATTGTGAAATGTAATGTTGATGGTATGCATGGGGGAGGCAAAATCTGGCCTTTGTGTGGTGGACTGGTGGTAGGTTGGTGGAGGATGTTGGCTTGCGAGCTACTCCCTCTGTCACATATTGAAATGCCCTGTTTCTTTCTGGCACAAAATTAAGAAAGGGTGAACCATATAGGTTTTTCAGGGTGATAACAAGACGAGCCGAACACAAGCTTGACCTTGTTCAACTTGAGCTCATGAAGTTAAACTCGAGCTCAAGCCGATCTCGAGCTTGCTCGAGCTTAAAAAATTCAAGCTTCTGCTTGAGCTTGCAAGCTTAAACTCGATATCATGGTCGAGCTGAATTCAACTCGAGCTTATATATAATTGTGAATTTCGTCTTGTAGATGTTAATTATTTTCATATTAATTAAAATCTATATTGAATTGGTGAAAATGATAGAAAAAATAAATCAATTATCAATGTTTTGGTAACTAAAGGTCAATGATATTCAATTATCTTTTAAGCGCAAGATGCGTACGAGGTCAACATGTCGAGTTGGGAACTTGCTCTACTTGGCTCGTTGATGACTCAAGCTGAGCTCGAATTGGAGTCTAGCTCACATGAGTGTGAGCTTTGACCGAGCCAAGCTTGAGCTTTTCGCGAGTCGGCTCAGCTCATTATCACCCTTAGGATTCTATGTACAAGTTGTTCACATTAGTTAAGATTAGCCTCAATATCATCCAAAAGCAATGACATATTTGTGATTAAATTGTCCAAAAACTTACCTTAAGTGAAAATGGTGCATATCAAATAGGGCACGCTAAAAAGGAAACGGGACAACTCTTATGGGACAGAGGGAGAACATGTTATTATTATTATTAGAAGTGGTCGTCCACCGTGGTAGAGGTTAGAGTGACAATATTTAGGTCTCAAATGGCAATTTAGTGTGGTGCGAGAAAATGTAATTTATTAATGTTTATTCTCTACAAATTACTAGCATGGTCATGGAAAACATAGTGATAGCTTGTACATTAGAAATTGTTTGCGCACATGATATATTTGCTTTGTCTATTTGCTTATAATCTTTAGTTTTTTATTTTTCTTCTATTATTAGGGAAGTCAATAAGAATAGCACATTCGTCATGAGTACTCTCTACTAGAGCTTGAGTAGGGGTTTGTTCTTTGGATATAAGGATAAAATATATAATGACATTTACAATTTTAATAATGAAAGTTGATGATCGATTGATTTTAAAAGGAGGAAAAAACATACTCCCTCTTGCCCAAATCATTCTTCATAGAGAGTATTTCCACCTTGGCCAATGCACATTTTGTGTGCTATATATTTAGTTGTATATTAGTAAACATTATAAATATTGATATTCTTAATCTACTCATTTAGACAAATCAAACAAGATTCCACATGACTATATCCATCTTATATATTGGAAAGAAATCTATAATCAATCTAGACTTATGAATAGTTCCTCAAAAAATGGGCTTGGATCCTCTAGAGTTTATTCTCATAGAGTTGGTAGAATTTACCATAATTGGTATCATGAGAAGTAGAAAGGTATAGTTTTTTTTATTTCTAACTAATTTAAGATTGAACGGGGTTAAGTTTAGTGGAGTTTCATTAAATCGATAAATAGTATTTATATAAAAAAAAGTAGATAGAACGAAAATTTATGTTATTTATCTTTGTATAGGATCATCAATATTGAGTATGTTAATTTGGAACATATATGATTAATTTGAGGATTGTGCAAGGGAATCGGACCAGAGGGATTTGTGTGATATAAGTTTTAGCTTAAGTAATTTAAAAAGTCGTTTATTTAACTTAGATGGACACAAAGTGGGTCAGCAGTCACTTTTAATGGATACTGTAATAAATCGATCACTTTAAGTCACAAAATGATCAGTTATAGACGTCTAATTTCAAAATTTTAATAGACGATCCAATACAAGACTTTAAAAAGTTGTAGAACCCTATGTAATACTGAAAGAGTAATATTTTCTATGGTAATAAAGTGATCACTTTAAACCAAAAATTGACCAATTGTAAATGGTCTAGTTTTAGCTTTTTAATAGACGATATAATACAATACTTTATAAAGTTATAGAACCCTATGTAATTCTAGAAGAGTAACATTTGCTACCGTCATGATTTGCACAAAATTGTACTACAAAAGAGCTTTGAACAATTGTGTCACAAGAATTTCATAATCCATGTCCAGGAATTGTTAGACATTATAAAAATGGATGGTTTTTTTTCAAATTAGGAAGGTTCCTGATAAGTTTCACATGAGAGTGAAAACTTTGGTCTACTTCCCTTAATTTGCATTCAAATGTGCAAAGCTTTTTCTCTTTAATGGTTGCTATTGTTGCTCTTATCAGTAGTTGTATTACCAACAACAATAATTGTTGTTCATTATTGTTTCAGAATTTAATTTGCCAATTCATGTACGTAAATTAGATAGATGATGCAGTATGGACGTATGGTTGGACATTTAAACCTATGCAAATAAGATAGTCCCCAAAAAAATGACAAACACAAGTTTATAGATGAATAGAATATAAGAAATATAGAATGCAATGATTTTGTGCAATGGTCCACAAATTTAAGAGTTCGTGTTATCGATCTCAATCAAACTATAAAAGACCAACGTGTTTGATGACACCCTCATCTCATGTAACACAATAACAGACAGACAAGCGTCGAGGACAAAAACCAAGCCCTAAACAACAAACTGAAGTCATCTCTACATAAATTTTGTACGTAAAAGAGCTCATTTATCAGCTCTCCAGGAGGCCGATTTTTACACGGTTATACATATTCAGAGGGTCACAGCTCACCAAAATTTCATTATCATCATTCACTGTGAGAAGGAAAATTCATCACCAATCAATCAGTTCTTCTCATGCTACTGTGGTACTACTGCTCCCTCCAGCTGTTTGAACTGTGTGTCCCAAAGATTCTCATTTATGCCTATGCTCCTTATCCTTGGCTTCTGCTAGTTGTTACTACTGTTTACTTTCACTTTAGTATGTATGTACAAAGTTTGGTTTTTTCACACTACCATAATGGTAAATTGACTATACCCCCACCGATGAAGAGGGCATTATTCTTATTTAGCTAGTGAAATTAAGTAAAAACTGATGTACTCCTATACTACTAATAACAAAAAAGTGTGAGGCAAGAAATTCAAATACGAATCCCAATAAGATAGAAAGAGACAAGGTGTTTGTCTCTCCTTTTGCCAGTCTTTTCCCCCTTAATTTCTGCTTCTTTTTTACTTTCCACCTCCTTTCTCTTCCTCCCATTCATCTCAATGTTCATTTGGTTCTGTGAGTACAGACCAATAAACTCCATCATACGGAGTACATTCAACGGAGTACTATTACAGTATTACTAGCACCCCTTAAAGTAGGACATTAGTTTTTTCAGCCCCCAAGGTCCCAAAAATCTCCATTTGGATTTACTATGCATTGCATTTCAAGATAGGCTAATTAAAATCAGATTGTAATCTAAAGAGAACAATTTGCTTCCCTTAAAAAAATCACTCTTAGAAAATATAACATATAAACTTGTATGAGGAGAATTTGTGTCCGGCTACCGCACACAAAAATAAGGTATGACAGTTGTCTAAAATAACGAAAAAGTGTATGGAATAGACACCTACGTGTCTAACAAAAAAGTATTTTAAAATAAACATGTCATGTCTGAAATTGACATTTTTTGTCTGAGAATAGACAAAAACTGTCTAAAATAGGTGCGGCTGCCGAATACAAAATGATGTAGGAGAAGAATTGGTGAAAAGCGCAAAACTGTGCTCACCCGACCGGGTATCAGGCTTCTTCGCGAAAGAGCTTTGCAAGCTCTCGGCCCCGACCGGGTATGCCCCTCACCCGACCGAGTGAGACCCAAACCCGACCGAGTTTGTTTAAGCTGCGGGTTTTTGTTAGTTTCGGACGCTTGTTTTCCTTTTATTTTGTATTTCTTATTTACCTTAATTTTGCCCTAGTACTTTGTACTATATGAAGGGCCTCTTGTATTAATTGATGGATAATCTTATGATTTATAAAAACACTTTGAGTTTATCTCTTGTTCTTGGTGGATTCCAAACTCAACTGGTGGATTCCAGTTAACTATCGCTGGTGGATTCCCGCAATCCTTGTGGATTCGTGCTTGCGAATTCACTCAAATCTCAGGTAGCTTACGCTCAATCATATCCGATATTCCGTTGTATCACAAAAGTACAAAAATTTTAGAATGGTTGGTAACTATTATAGTTGTCGACAACTAACATAAGGAGAATAGATTTGAGCCGTTTATTTTCAAAATTCTACCATTGTAATAATTTGTTTTCAAATTTTGAATTTGATTTATAGTGATCAATCAGAAAAACAAACCTAAATTAGGCTTGTACATTCACTCCATTGTTATCGCCCTTAGTGGACTTTTGAGCATGCCCCGCCTACTTATGATTTTTGGTTAAATTTGTACGGTGTAGCACCTGATGAATCAAATTTTGCATGTCACACCATAGATAGGAGTAAAACATTTTGCAATAATCGGTCACATAATATCACGAGTGCCAGAAATTCACGGACTTGCTGTAATCAGAAATTTGGACCCAAACTGATAAAAATGACAATATTCACTGTTGCTAATGTTTGCAACCCTGAGAACATCCCATCCCATACAGACATAGTACAGATTTCCCCTCTTCCAGTCTCCCTACCCATTTCCCTTTCACACTGACACTCATTTTACACTCAGTAGTCAGTACATTATATTGCTTCAATACAGTAATCCACCCAAGTAAGTTACCTCCAATATCAATATGAAATGAAACCTTATTGAGCACCCCACCAGCAAATAGCAACACAACCACCTTTCCTGCTTTCATTTGGTCCCATAAACCTCTTCTTCTACTTACTTGTTTCTTTACTGTAGACTGGCAGCACCATACCATACCATTCTCATTCTCCCACACCAACTTATTAACCATGGTGCTGACAGTCTACTCTTCTGCATCAACCACACCAACATTTCTCCGTCCACAGGCGTTGTTGTGGATGCTACTGCTCTCTTCACTGCTCCTCTCCCAACCCGTTTCGGCCTCTCGCCGCATTCTGCACCACCCTTTCTTCCCCACCCCTTCCTCATCTCCACCCCCGCTTTCGCCTTCGCCTTCCGAACCCCCTTCTGTAGCACCCCACCATCACCACCACCACAGTAACTCAACCAACCCAAAACTACCCTACTCTTCCTCCCCTACCACCCCTCCAGCTCCAACCACAACCGACACCGGTTTCGGCAACCCTTTTTTCCCAACATCCCCTCCATCACCACCGCCACCACCACCACCACCACCACCACCAACCACAACAACTATACCAACATTTCCCGCCAACATATCGTCTCTCGCTCTCCCAACAACGACATCATCCTCCCGCCACAACCTTTCTGACAAGCTGGTAATCACACTAGTAGTATTAGTCTCTCTGGTTGCACTCTCGCTTATAATCTCCCTCGCTCTCATCCTTCTTCGCCGTAGAAGAAGCCGTAATTCAGCCGAGTTGCGGCCTTTATATCCACCCAACGCACCCACGTCAGACGGCTGCACCCCAGCAAAACAGCCCCACACCCATACCAGTCACACCAGCTCTGAGTTTCTCTACCTCGGCACGATAGCCGAGTCTTGCGAGTTTAAGCCGCAAATTGCGAGTGAAAGCACTGTATACTCTAGTGCAGTTAATGTTCCTGTAGTCGAGGAGGAGATAGTGTACCACCTCAAGCTCTGTGGGCCAGGGTCCCCGGAGCTGAAACCCCTTCCTCCTCTTCCTAAACATAGTTCCTCGTCTTTCCAGTTTTACAGCTCGGAGCAGCGGAACTTGGAAGAGGAGGAAGGGGTTTCGCAAGCTAGGGGAGAAGAAGACGAGGAGGACTTCTTCTCCCCTAGTGGCTCCTCTCGCCGAGTCTTTGGCCAAGATGCGGATTTTATCGAGAAGTTGGGATTAAAAACCTGCTTCTCGTCGTCTGATCATGGTTCTCCTGGGAGGGACTCGGTTGTTTCGTCGGAAATTCAGAGTCTTGCAGAGAAAGCAGAGTTTTTTCCTGCCCCGCCGCCTCCCCCGGCCCCCCCAGCGAGGCCGTGGGTGAGTTCGGACACGCTGGCGGGGCCTCCGCAGTTGGTTCCGCCTTCGGGGCCGGTGGTGTTGAGGAGGAGTGGGACATTGAGTGAGGGTGGGGAGAGGAATGAGGAAGGTGGTGTGAAGCCGAAGTTGAAGGCATTGTATTGGGATAAAGTTAGAGCAAGTTCTGATAGAGTTATGGTGTGGGATCAACTTCAGCCTGGCTCTTTCCAGTATGTTTTAATTTTTTGTAAACATTGCGTTTTCCTGTTTTTTGTTTAATCAATCCTGTTTTATGAAATTTTAGAAAACTAAGAAATAGTAATTTGTTGTTGTGGAAGATTTAGGGTAAAAGACTCTTTCAGTGAGTAGTATGTTGCGGGTGATTTTTCAGTAGCTACGAGAATTTTGTAGCCACCACAAATTAGTAAATTAAGGATGTTGATTTTTAATAATCAGTACGAGTCCTTGATTAGTGTGATTTTTTGCAAAATAATGGACGTTTGTGATCAGTTATTAAAAATCAATGGCTACGACATAGTTGTAGCTTTTGTAGAATTTGCCTACAAATGCACGATGTATTTGGTATTTGCAAATCTTGAACAGTAGAAAGTTTTCAATGTATTTAGAAGTACCAAACTTTTGTTACCAAGGAAATGTCTGGTATTTGATGAACTATGATCATTTTAGGATGTTTGAAGATGTGATATTGTGGGTGGAATAGAAAGTTCGATTTTTCCTTTATGTTGAGGGCTTGGGTTAAGAGACTGTACTTTGTGATTGTAGACTGAATGAAGAAATGATAGAGACATTGTTTAAGGCGAATGGTCCAACTAATGCTTTGAAGGATGGCGCTCGGAGATCAATATTGCCATTGCTGAATGAAGAGTATAGGGTACTTGATCCAAAGAAGTCTCAGAACATTGCCATTTTGCTGAAGGCTCTAAGTGTGACTGAGAAGGAGGTCTGTGAAGCACTTTTGGAAGGTACAATTTGCTTTGCTTTTTTGATACTGTTGTTGTTCAAATTGATCTTGCTATTATAAATATGTGTGTGCATGCGTTAATGTATTATCTCAGGACAAAATTATAGTATGTCGTTTGATTCCAGTAATCCAAGGTCCTTGCTTTTGACTCACAAATTGCTAAACCTTGTCCCTCCAATATTAAAATAATTTTCGGTGGTTTGTCTTAGGACGAGGTAGTTTGGCTTCCTTTGTTTATTTGGTGAGGTGTGTTTGTCCTGTATCTTTTATATTCAGAATGACAGTTAAAAACTGTCAGTGGAGACAATGATATGGCCGAGGACAGTAATGATTTTTGTTTGATCGAGGGGACGGACAAGGTAATTATCCAAAGAACATAGACAGTGAACTTGGGGATAGTTTTGTCATAGAAAGAGGAGGGGGAAGGGGGGGGGGGGTGTAGAATCTCAACGTAAATGGGTTAATATATGGTCAATGCTTGAACTAAGTGTCCGCAGCGATTCTAGATTTTAAGTTGGCAATGTAACACTAGGGGCTGCACTTAATGGTTAGGAATTCTATTCTAGAAATAGGATTATTACTTTTAGAGGTTTTTTTTTTTGGTCCAACTCTAAGTCATTGTAGTTGTTCTAGGTTTGCAATGGACTGCCAAGCAATTTGCTCCCTTGTATACATAACTCATGCACCAAAAGCATCATAGCTGTTGTTGCGTACCATTTAGATAGCATCTTGTACTAAATCATGCTCCTTTCTATCTTTGATCTCTAAATCATTCTCCTTTTGCCCAAAATTTCACACTTGCCTGCAGATTGGCTTCAGCAGTATGATTTTTCTTTTCTTTGGTCTCCTTCTCGTATGTGAAACTGTGGAGGTTTTTTCTGTTTTGGATGGGGTTTCGGGTTCCTCTTACAGTTCAACTCTCATTTGCACCAGAAATTTCCCGCCTTTATACACTAGGAACATGTTACTACCATCTTTGAGTCTACATTGAAATATCATGTACAGGCACTAGTAATCTACAACCTTCCTTTTTCTCCAAACAGGTAATCCAGATACCCTCGGGACAGAGCTGCTCGACAGTTTATTGAGAATGGCGCCAACCAAAGAGGAAGAAAGGAAACTCAAGGAGTACAATGATGCATCTCCTTTGAAGCTTGGTCCGGCTGAGAAGTTTCTTAAGGCAGTGCTTGATGTGCCTTCTGCATTTAAGAGAGTGGATGCAATGCTGTACATGGCAACTTTTGATTCTGAAGTTGAGTATCTTGGGAAGTCTTTTGAAACATTAGAGGTAAACTTTATATCATAAATTTTCTTGAAACAAGCTTCCTGCATATGTGACATATCTAATGCATGATGATTGAAGCTTGTATCTCATGTGAGTTGCAAGCTCTTTACAATATAATGCAACATAATTAACTAACTAGCACCACAAGGTGTAAACCGTCATTCTTTTACTTCGGCCTAACTTTTACTTTATGTCATAGGCAGCTTGTGAACAGCTTAGAAACAGCCGAATGTTCCTGAAACTTTTAGAAGCGGTCCTTAAGTCAGGGAACCGCATGAATGTTGGGACAAATCGTGGTGATGCCTTAGCGTTTAAGCTTGACACACTCCTGAAGCTTGTTGATATCAAGGGAAAAGATGGCAAAACCACGCTTTTGCACTTTGTTGTGCAGGAGATAATCAAAGCCGAGGGATCTCGCCTTTCTCATAGTAGTCAACCTGATGTAAACGATGACATTGAGTTGCAAAAGCGAGGGTTAGAAGCTATTGCAAGCCTTGGAGGGGAGCTGATGAATGTGAAGAAGGCAGCTGCAATGGATTCTGATGCCCTTAGCATGGATGTTGCAAAGCTAACTCGAGGAATCATAAAAGTCAACGAAGTTTTGAAGTTAAATGAAGAAACTGGAACGATCGAGACTAACAAGAGATTCTCAGAGTCCATGATCAGGTTCTTAAAGAAGGCTGAGATGGAGATTGTGAGGATCCAGTCCCAGGAGAGCAGTGCTTTCTCTAGAGTTAGGGAGTTAACTGAGTATTTCCATGGTAATTCGGCCAAGGAAGAGGCTCACCCACTGAGGATATTTATGGTGGTAAGGGATTTCCTTGGTGTTCTTGATCAAGTATGCAAGGAAGTTGGAAAAATTAATGAAAGAAACACCATCAGCTCTGTCCGTCCATTTTCCACGTCTGGAAATCAGGCCTTGCCACCTCCTTTCCCGCAGTTCAGCGCGGCAGGCGGAGATAGTTCATCAGACAATGAAGGTATCATAACATAGCTTTCATTTTTCTTTAGTAGATTTATCTCCTATATCTTCACGAGGTTGTCGCCAATCTGTATGATTATATGTATTACTGTATAAATATCCTTGAAGGAGATTTTGGGATTAGATCAAGTTGTTTATATGATCAATCAGTTATTCTCTGTTAGGGGATATTAAGTATCCTGGCCTACATATAATCAGATTGTTAGACTTGCTCTAAGGGGCTTGTACATTTTGTAAAAACCGAAGGCTATTAATCATAATATGTTACAAATTGCGTATATATTCTTGGATAATCAATGAGCAAATCTTTCTATTCCAAGGCATGAAATTATTTACTGTTGGCATATACCATTTGCCAAGTAGATCAATCAATCTTTTTCTTTGAGTTATGACTATTCTTGAATAAATTTTGAACTCTTAAATTGAATGGCCATTCGCCATAAATTGACATCAACGTATGTGAAAAGGGTGGACCATTTGTTGTTTAATGGTTCGATCAAGCCATCAAGGCGAGCATACGATCGATACTTCTGGAAATTACTTCAATATTCAGATAAAGGAGAGAAAGAAAGAAAAACGAAACCGAGAACCACTGTGTTTCATTAAAAGAGAAAATACATTGTGTTTTATGTTAACCACATACAGAGTAAGACTTGTGAAACGTCAATTAGGTTTATGCCTAGTAGTAAAGATTGAGGATACTTTGAACAGTAAGTTACATGTTCGAATACCCCCTTCCCCTTTGTAATCGTTGTGTTGCCCTTTGAAGCTCCATTGGACAAAAATAAATGAAACTAGTGATTCTTTAGAAAAAGAGTACTACCTTATGAAGTTTATCTTGGAAGTACACTGAGTGCTCACAAAAATTAGTGCATATCTGTTCAAGTGGAGCTAATGGCTTAAGAGACTATTGCGTATGTATAAGGTCAACAGTATCTATCTATCTATCTATCTATACTAAATATATTAAAAGGCGTTGTAAGGATGGGAGTTTGCCACGTATAATGGCCAAGTCACCAAATAGTTAGATCTACATTGCTATAGTCAGCACCAACTAGACATATATATTTAAAGTGTCATTTAATCCTTCTAGCAATATAAAATTAATTTATATAATAACTAATATAATTACTTATGTCCCAATCTTCTAAAGTGTCATTCATATTGATATGACAAAGTACAATTTACTCATAAACCATAATTAGTGTTTAAGAATATAGATATTATTTATATATATCCAGTATTTTACAATAAAACCTAAATCATATACAACTAATTCAATGAAAACAATTCTATAAATCAATCTATCTATGTATCTAATAGTTAATATATAAAGCAGAAGAATTTCAGAGCTTTACATCGAGTCCAAATATTTTAGGAGTCTTTTAATGTATTTTAGGAGTTTTAATTTAGGTATTACTATAAGAACTATTTTGGAGCTCTACATCGAGTCCAATAATTTTAGGAGTCTTTTAATATATTTTAGGAATTTTAATTTATGGTAGGAGTCTTTTAGTGTAGGTTTTTTTATTACTATAAGGAATGTTACGTAGGAGTCTTTTAACGTAGGTTTTTTTACTACATCGGGTTTAGATTATGGTCATTCGTATCGGGTATTCACGTCGGGTTGAAATTAGAATCATTTATATCGGGTATTCATGTCGGGTTTAAAATAGGGTCATTCGTATCGGGTTTTCACATCGGGTTTAGATTAGGGTCATTCGTATCGGGTTTTCACCTTTTCTAAATTTTTCATAATTTGTTAGTTAATCTCATATTTAATCAAACAAAAATTAAAACTTCACAACCCGGGCAACGCCGGGCACCCATACTAGTATATATATATACCTACTCCCTCTAGCCCAT
>CAAKMY010036973.1:0-14102 GCA_901111285.1 Corrigiola litoralis
TTTTTTTATTCACTAAATTAAATTATCATTATTTATTAGTATTTATAATTAATAAATTATTTTATTAAATCAATTATGATAATAATTATATTTTATTAGTTTAAAAAATACAAAGATATAACATAAATAAAAAAAGTTCAGAAAAGTTACAAAAAATACAGAAAAATACAAAAAGTTCAGAAAAGTTACAAAAAATACAGAAAAATACAAAAAGTTTAAAAAAGTCAAAAAAGTTATAAAAAATACAGAAAGTTCAGAAAAGTTACAGAAAATACAGAAAGTTACAGGAAAATAAAATAAAAAACAAAAAATACAGAAAAAAACGGTGTAGAGAACAAGCCCTAATAATACAGAAAGATAATTCGTGATACTTACAAACAATACAGAAAGTTCAGAAAAGTTACAAAAAATACAGAAAGATAATTCGTGATACTTACAATCGTATATACCCACAAACAATGAGTTGGACTGGTTCATGATCCCTTCCACTAGAAAACCAATACAATGCTAACAATATTACCAATAATTAAGAGAAATAAAACACTAGCACATCAAATGTCTGATAGACAAACATGGAATTGTAGTATGTCAAGTGAATTTCCTCTCTGCAATGGCAATTTGAGGGTAAGGTACGCGAGGTAGTGTACCTGTGAACACCTTTACCCTGCTCCATGCGGAGTCTCATTACACGCACTAAACTAGTGTACGATAGGATATCGGGCAATGATTTTTACACTCCTCCATTTGATTTTTACAATCCTCATGTAAGAGGAGTAGATTCCTGCACAAGAATATGTGCTCTCACATGAAAGGGATGAGTGGGAGTGTAAAAATAAAAATGGGGAGTGTAAAAATCAGTTTCCTAGGATATCGTAATGATCAGATGTATCATGTTTTGCAGCATGGCACTCTGAACACCCTCTGAGCCGGGCGTGCTCCTTAGGAACATCAAAGACGAACTCCAGCCTTTTTGTTTGCAAGTTGCACATGACAATACGAATGAACATCTTAAGATATATAATATTATCGTCGAGGGGATGGAAGCCTAGCAATTGATCAATCGAGAAATGACGATCAACTGCACCACGAACCCAAGGATCAGGAACAACCAATTCGCTCATAATAACCGTATGTTGCCTTTGCCATTTGCCTGTACAGTAGTCCTTGAGATCTCATATGCATATGGAGGTAGCTCTATTTTCCGCTTGCATGATTCTCAGTCTTCCTTGACATATACCAACTGCCATAAGTTTGTGAGCTTCAAAACCATAGTCTTCCGGCCAATCAATAAACCGACATCTAATGTTAAGCACACCATCTGTATCTCTTTAATTTCACGATTGATTAACGGATTAAAAGCCATCATGCCATATTGTGCATCATAAAAGTGTAGCATACCATCGTAGAAAAGGCTATTGGAATCATCCATGTATAGTGAGAAAGGCTTTGGGGAGGACAAAGTCACCTTCTCCCACAAGTCAGTCTCGAGGGACAAGAGTTGTGCCTGAAACTGATTCACTGCAGAGTTACCGTTGCGTGGGACAATGACAACACTGTATCCATAGACATCACACGTACTCTCAAGTGTTTTTCTATCATGATCACATTCAAATGCCAATCCTGCAATGAATCTCTTATGAGAGTGAGGAGGCTTGGGGAGTGGAAGCCACTGCTTAGTCTGTGGATTGCATATGTAAAAGTTTGGCTCCTTGTCACGAATTACACGACAACAAAGAAGCAAGTCATGACATGACGCAATCATTTTGACAGGTACCGGGGACTGTTTTGACACTAGTGCTCCTCTAGGTCCCTGACCTAATCGCATATCCGCAAAAGATTGAAAAGAACCAGGGAGGAAACAACTAAAGAAACCTCCAGGAATTTTACAGTGTGGATCCATACGAAACAACAGCTGAACATTATCATGATATCCCGGGCACATTAGAAAGGCAAATAAAGGAGTATCTTTTGGTGCCCCATTAGCATCATTAGCAACTCTGTCTCTTATGAAACGGCGTATAAATTGAGCACTCGAAACCAAACCTTTCCACCCTTTGGAAACAGCCTTGCATCGAATAGCAAACTCACTACTGGGGAGTCTGCACAAGATTTCTGAAAGTAATTCCTCAGGAAGACAATCAATAGAAGTTGGAGCGATATTGTTATCCATATTGTCGCTGAAACAATAGCAAAAAAACAAGGTGATGTAAAAACAATGAGTTAATACGTGAGATTCTAATAAACGAGCAAGGACTATATCCGCAATGGTACAAACGTATGTATCACCCAAAAATGTGTCACATTTTCATAATATTCTATTTTTGTTTTTCTTTCTATAAAAAAAGAAAGAATAATTGTTAACTCTACTAATAGTGTGAACGTAGCACAATCCGCAAGCAGGTTGGACTACAAGTTCAGAGTAGGCCAATTTTATTCCTTTAGGACTTTTACCTTATTAAGAACATACATGAGATGTACAAGTCTTTCAAATGTGGAGTTGGTTCTATTATTTTATAAAGATTGCAAATTTATGACATTAGATAAATCATTTGTCATCCCATATGTAATGTAACTTGATGCGCAACATTGTCTATGATACGGTCGACTTAAGCATTGTAGTTGAAATTCTTGAAAAAATTTTGTAGTTGAAAGGTATGGAAAAATTTATATACAAGAAAATAAGCCACATATTTATCCTAGTAATTTCAATAGATTCTTATATTATTTTCCAAAAACTAGAAAATATATATACATGACTCAACTCAATGTTTCAAATTATAGTCATGTACTTTTTAATAAATACTCACAATAAATCTGTCTTAATCTATTGTCTAGTAAACATAATTCATGACATCTATAGATTTAGTTAGTCTTGTTTCAAGAGGGTAACAAAAGCTAACATATAATAATAAATTTAGAGAAAATTACATAGTTACTCAAAGCAAATAACTTGATCTTTTGAACATTAAGAATTTTAGCTCATGTGCAGAATCAATTTTGATAACATTAGCTTCAACATCAGTACACATAATAGCAATTAAAACGTCAACAATAACAAATACATCGTATATTATTGTGGCTTGATGATCCAACTCTTGACAAAAGATCAAATTTAAAAAAGTTATACTATACAATCATATTGCAGAATCAATAAATAACAATCAATAAGTGAAACAGACTCCAACCAAATTATAGTAATAACAAACACCAAAAAAACTCAGTTTTCTTTCCCTCCTATTTCTTCTGTGTACATACACTGGAACAACCACCTTCTTTCTTTCCTCCATTGCTATATCTGAGAGTATAGCTTGTACCCTAAAATAAATATAAATAAAAAAAAACATCTGAGAGTATAGCTACTGACGACCAAAATGGCTCTTCCCCAAGAAAGCTGGAGCTAGCTTAGCATTGATGAATCACAAACAAAAACATTCTGTTCTTCGACTTATGGAACACCTAAAACAGTCACGACAGCAGCACTAGTAAATGGCAAAAGATGGTATGTCAAGGAACTGCTAGTTAATTCTGACATCAGGCACAAGCCACGCATCTATGCGCCACATCTTCGCACTTATCAATCATTAAGATCTCGACCTGGTCACGAAAGCAGCACCAGTAAATGGCCATAGATGACAAGTCAAGGAAGTCCTAGAGTCCTAGTTAATTCTGACATCACGCAGAAGCCGTGCAGCCATGGCGCCACATCTTCGCACTTCCCAATCAGTAAGATCTCGACCTGGCAGACCTAAAGTTGCTGAACAATCTTTCTCACAGCCAACTTCATTCATCCCACCATTCTTTACTTCCTTATGTTCGCCTTTTTTCTCCAGAGACTGAGATGATTGGTTTCCTTGGCCTGCTGCCACTGCAATTCCAGATGAAGACTTTGGTCCCATCATGAAAAGCTGGATACTTGGATGCTGGTACTTGTTGTCCATCTGCATTACCATGAGAGAATCTTATATCATGAATGAAAAATCTCATGATATTTTACTCGTGGCATTTTATTTAACAACACTCTCTCAGGAAATCCAAAACTGAGAGATATCTTTGACCTGTCCCAAACCCTAAACGAAAGTTGATTAGTTGGTGATATACCCAATTAAGCTTCAGATGAAAGAATCAGTAATTTACTAATTTTGCGCTCATGTTTAATTGGGTGATTCAATCTATGGCCAATGACATTCTTAATGGTAAAATTTTTCATAGCTGATATTCTGACTATGGATATAGTTGATTTATTGGTGATATACCCTCTAAGTTCACTTTGTACTTTATAAGTCTAAAACTGTGAAGCAACTTGAGATATAAAAATATTCCATCGAGGCACCCCGCTGCCAACTGGCTATTGTTTATATGTCCCTTAAGATTACATCACATGACACTACCTAAAGTTTTTGAATTGAGGAAATATTCCCATGTACAAAATGGTAACTAAATTCACGTAAGTCGATACCAAGACATCTTCCTATAAAGGAATACAGCAATACCCAGGATACTTCGGAAAGTGACAAGTCAATATAGAGGAATGAGTGAATGACCATACCCTCATGGAGAAAAGCCATACCTCAAAGGAACCTCAGAAAAGGTTTCCAATAAACAAGCAATGGTTTTACCTTTGTTTTAGAAATAGTTCTAACATCAAAGTTGCTCTTCCACATTTGAAGCATTTGTTCATGCACACTTGTCGAGCGTATTTCATAACCCAACTGTTCCATAATTTCCAAATAGTTCCGTAAATTCCAAATAGCGACCGGTATATTCATGAATGATTCATATAACAAGTTAATATAATATCTCATAGAGTATTACCACGATGGTCGTGCGTGGTCCTGATAAGGCAAATATTGTTTGCAGCAGTGGGTCAAGGAGATGTTCTGCATAAACCTGAAAATTTGAATATGAGAGTAGGTTTCTCTTGCAAAGTGCAAACTTGCATAATTATTCCGGAAAATAAACTAGCCTAGACAAAAATAATGTAAAGTAGGTCCAAATTTGCTGGGGAAGCCTACAAGAACATTAATGTGCTGGATCAGACTGTCAAAAATCTACTATTATTTGCACATTGTGTTCCAATAATTTCACAGGACTTAAGACAAAAAATTTTAATCTTCGGTAGTTTGGATTTTTACCATAGGAAGTAAAAAGGTTTCGGCAGTTCATTGCTCCAAGTACTGATACTATAAGGTTGCATCACTGCTATTCCCCAAATAAAAGAAAAAGAACATGCAACTTGTTACCTACCACATCAGTGCCAATTACATAGTCATAAGGTGGATCAACAGCTTGTATGTGATCCTTATTACCCCAATCCAGTTCCGCAACCTTAATCGAACCAAAAGAATCTACAGATTTGTAACAAAAACCATAAAAAAAACATGGGTAAGTGAGACTTATATTATGCTCAGAAATATGTCAATGCATGCTATGTTTACACTCATTCCTAGTGAATAGTTGCAGGAATAAAAAGGAAGGCTTAAGAATATCAATGAACAAAAATAGAGGAAAAGGAAACACCGATCTCCTAGCATTGTTTACCTGCTTTAGCATTTGCCTGCAAGATTCTTGAACTATTACGTTCGGCATTTCGCTGTAGCAGTGGCAAAACTTCTTTTTGGTCAGTTGTGACCACCTCACATCCTAGCATTGCCATTGCTGAGCAGAGAAGCAGCAAAAGGAAAAAGAGAGAAATAATTAAAGAGAAAGCAAAAACATAAACGCTTATCTCTCAATCAATGAAGAAACAATCGAACGCTTGAAATATGAATTAAAGAACATTATTCTAAGATTAATCAACCACTGACATCTTTGGAACAGGTAACCCTTACCAAATCCAGCTACTCCACAACCAGCTCCAAGTTCAATGACACGTTTCCCTTTGAGTTTAGATGGGCAAAATCTTCCTTTTCTGCTATTCTTCTCCTGAAAAAGTGGAGATAAAGATAAGTATAGATGGACTCACCAAGGTATTGCTCATCATCATTCCTAGCATATAAAATCTTTCAGTCACATGCTGCAAACCATGTTTATTCGGGAACTAACAAAACCTAGGACATCAAACATAACGTTGAGAACTCCAAACTTGTGATACACAAAATTAAGTGCGCAAACAGTTTTTCGATCGACAACTTCTGATATTACTATTATGATACAAATTTCAAGTACCAAATGCAATTTATGACCGCTTCATTAGATGAACTAACCTCGATGAGAGTTAGCGCCCCCTCCCTCTCCCGTCCCTCATTGCTAGACAAACTCAATTCATACTTTATCTGTAACTTTCCGTTTCTCAGTTTCTTTGTCTCCCCACCCCTCCCTTCATTTCTCCCTCTGACTTCCTAAGTAAAACCAATACATAAGTAGCTCTAAATAAGGATAGATAGGAATATCACAAGTGCTCCAATTCCTCTGTCTCCCAATCCCTCCCTCCATTTCTCACTCTGACTGCCTAAGAGCACGTCAAAAGTATCTCAAAATAAGGATATAAAGCAATAACATTAGTGCTCAAAACTTTTTGCATATCTTGTAAAGTTCAAATCATTGTTTATCTAACCATAATTCAACAGAGGTTTGTCTCTAGTAATTTTATGAGAATTATCATTCCTCGTTATCTAGGAATATAGATAAGTTTTGCTCAAATGGCAAATTTCAACTTCGACCCTTGTCTTAGAAAGCCCAAAACCACCATGTCGTCTGCTATAGGCGACCTTTTCAGTATTTTCTATAGATCATACCTTAACCTTTCGCCCCAACTAATGATCTTGATGCATACTGATCAGAGCCCTCCACATCTGTGAGTTGGAGACTAATGCAATGGAGTCCCAACTCCCAAGTATATCTCAGTTGGTTAAATGATGCAGAGAGCAGTGAGATTGTTAAGATCCTTGAATATCAATCTAGGCCATTGTTGCTCATGCTATGCATTCAACTTTTCTAGAAAGATTGAATTTACATTCCTAACTACAATTTAAACTTTTGAACATAATAGTACACATTTCAGCACTATTATAATAAAAAATACATGACACTTTTTATCACTTGTCATCAGACCCATGCCAATATATTTTAAGTTTACATATTATATTGCACAATTAATAATGTCATGCACAGATATATCACACGTGTGAAATAGATACTAGTTGTAATGTAAAATAGTAAAAATGTCAACTAAACAGGGTAGGCTACATACAATTGACCACAACTTGCCCCCACTGGTTAGCCTCTGTAAAAGGCATTGGGGTAATGTTGATGTTGTTGTGCTCACACGACAATTCATGAAATCCAACAAACACCACATCCCAGGCCTTGGGTAAGACCGCTTACAATTCCTTATGGAGAGTTAGATTTCAAACATTAATCATGTGCATTTCTAAAAATTTTAGGGTTAAATTTCAGGAATATAACATAGTCTCCTTACGACCGTACCCCTAGATCTTATAAAAATTCACACAAAAACCTCTAACTATCATGGTTTGGCCAATGGCCATAACCAATGATGTAAAATGGTCTTATCCAAGTTTTGCGAAGAACATAATATAAAAATAAGACATTTAAAAGAATGGACTATTCTTTTGCGTTATAAATACATATATTGTAAGTACATACATAATTAAGGTAGCATAGCACCATCCAGCTTTGTTAGGGCAAATTACACAGAAAATCCCAAAAATGAAAAGAGCAAGAAGCACAAATATCCCAGGAACCACTTAGAACTTCCACAGCAGGTAGTATAAGGAGTAAGAAAGATACCAAATACTTGGCAAAGACCATGGATGAATCCCATACAGTTGTTCCCAAATGCTTGGAATTAGGATCCTGCAGCAGGGGAAGAAGTTCTTTGCAACAATCACAAACGATTACTAAGGACAAAGACATACTCAAAAGCAAACATTTCTACCTCAGGTAATAGGGTTAAGATAATAGAACACTTGTAAGCCTCGCAAAGCCAAGTGCAAAAGTTCTTTCTCTATTTAGAAATAGGGGGCCGGGGAATTTTAGCATGCACGGTGGTGGCTAAACTTCAACTATATGTCACCACATCCAACCACCCTAGGAATATGGCAGCTAGCCTCTTTGAGGCTCTGGAAAGCCAAAAATATTGCAAGGCATTTTCAAATTAAAATTTGCATTCTAGTACTCGTCCTGGAGAAAGACAATGCCAGAGGTTAATCATGGACTGGACTCTAAACTCAGTCTGTAAAAAAAGCAGCATGGAGCAGAGCTGAGGAAAACACGGATATATAACAAAGGGAGATCAAACTAAAAAGGTAGCCACATTGCTTATGCATATATATTTTGAAATTTGCACGAGCGTTGCAGTAAAACAAATTAAGCACTGCTCTCTTCTGATCCTACATAAGGCTAAATTGCTAAAAGGCCCCACATCATTAAGACCACCGATAAACAGAGATGTACAAAACTGCACAGCGGACGGTAGGGTACCTGAGAGAACTGCAGTTGATGACCCAGCAAGTCTAATGTAACAAGTGACGTGTCTGGTAGATTTAATCTGCAACATTATATTAAAGAAATATAAGAAGCCGATTGCTATGGTAGAGACCAATAACACAGTAGCTGCACCAACTAAAAAAAACTTTAAAACATCCTCAGTAGACATATCTGCTAGACCAGAGCATTGTTCACCTTAAATTTTACAGCCAAAATGCTAACATGCATTGCAGTTAGTTATGTATAGTTTTTAAGTTGAATCAAGAACTCCAGCAAAAGAAATTATCCAAGGCATGTTATATATGTAAAAGTTTAGAACCAGATTGACATATGACTCAAATAGATACAGTGGCAAATTTTTGGAAGTCAAGTTTCCTGTGAACAAACATTTTACTTGTTGAAAATGACATCATCTTAAAACTCGAAACCTTGTGCATGGATACATACTGACAGAGTAAATGGTCTCAAATATTTCTAGGTGGAATTAAATATAAAAACATAACAGGAAGTTTTGATCAGAAAGACAAAAAGAGTACAGTCAAAGGACAAAAAGTTCCCACCAAAGAAAGTACGGATGGATCATACCCTATAAAAAGAAAAAGGCGTTTCCTGAGGCGTAGCCATGGTAACTAATACCAGGTTCCAATCCCCCCCTTCCCTTTTACAGTTTGCTCTCCTATATCAAACTAGGAGTACTGATCTGACAAAAAGCCCACATTGGTGAGCAAAACTGTAAAATGTTTACAGACTGCTGGTAGAAATATGACCATCCGCAGCTCCTTACTCTTTATATATGTAGGACCTCATCAGGCTAGACTCGTGGAAGTGGGAGACCCATACGCCCCTCCTTAAATGCTGCTAAGTGCTAATCACCAGAGCAGGCAGTACACCACCACATTCCGCCCTGCAAAATTTGTACACTATTCTCAACACAGGTATCTACTATCCTTTCTTGAATCTGCTGCATATTTGGAGAGAGCCTCCTTGATTCCAGCAGATCTCATTATGATGTAATTCAATAGTAGGAGTCTCAGAAACATGAGAGCCTTACTCTCAATGCTTGCCTCCATCAGTCTCATTGTCTTTGAGTTATTTGGCAACAGATCCCGCCTGTAGAAAAGTAACCATCCCCTTCAAAGAAACTTAGATAACCATCCAAGCTAAACATCTGATATCCTTTTCCCTTTTCAACATAAACAGCCTTTGAGCCTTTTGCATAGACGTAGTAGTAGCATTAGTCTAAAAACCAGTCAAATATTGCAGCTACTTGCTTTGATTGTCACAACCAACTACACCCTCCCGCAGCACCGCAGCATACCCCCACATCCTCATGGATTTAGTCACACTATCATCCAGCAACGCAGGAGTTCAAAATTATTTTGCTCCAAGGAGCAATGCACTGCACCAAAGCCTTAGACAAAGCATCAAATAGGACTTCAAACAGTTGGATGTTTCTCTTCGACAAAATCTCAAAAGGTAGTTAATTCATCAAATGATGAAGAAGGAAATATGCTTACGCATTTGTCCCCCACCCCCTCCCCCTCACTTAAAACCGCTGCTACCATTCATTATCTGTGCAGTAGTAAGTAGTTCTTTATTAATTTGGCATTTCCCTGATAAAGGAAATTTTCACCATATAATGGCGGAAGGGCCCATCCCACATGATTTCTCCTGAGTTTTACCTTTCTTCACATGCTACAAGGCAAGCAGAATGCATCAAGGCACTGTAAAAATATGTATCCCTGCTATAGTTCTAATGGTCATTTCAATGGCAGCGCTAACTTATCCTTCACAAAGTAAAGAGTAAATCCATAAAGGAGAAATGTGGCTCCAGGATCTACCCTCCTTTGAATGGACCAAAGAGTACACAGTCGCTGATCTTCATAATGGGAACTGGGAAGAAGGTTTGAAGAATAAGAGATTAATTGATGTACCTGATAGAATCCATGCTTGCATCAAAATCTGAATCAAAAAGCTCGCAATGGTTTTTACTGTCACAGACAAAAAACGACTACTAAGTAAATAAAAAAATAGAACAGCAATAACACCATCGAATTGCGCAAACAAGAAAAGGAGGAAGAATAGTCTGGTTCAAGAGGTCGGTAAGTTGATGGATAGAACATTTTTGACATTATAGGTTATAACCAATCGCAATCTACTAGTCATGATTATACAAGAACTATAAATTGTATGAGAAGTACGGGCAACAAACAAGACTACCCAAATTATTCTTCTTCTTGACAGGAATGAGAACAAGAAACTGCTTCTCTAGCGATATGTGACCAAGTAAAGGTCACTACCCATCAATCTATTCCTAAAGTCCACCACTACTCTTCCAAATGAAAAGGCATTCTTGTTATCCATCACTCGGTAGGAAGTTTACCGCCTTTTATTAATTTGAAGTCATTGTAACTATATTGTAGAAGCTCTGGAACCTAATGGGTCCATAAGTTACTTAACAAATAAAAGTTCTGACTTCAAACCACAAGAAAACTAAGGAAACCCATTACAAGAATTACATATTTGGAAAATCTGCAGGATAACCACTGCAACTATTTACCACTGATGAAGCTTAGCTCGTCGTAATAGGTATGATGCAGCTTATTAAAAATTACCAAACCAGCTACAAAGACCACGTTATGATGCGACTTAATCACTTAACCAGAGATGATCAGCATCTGCAACCACATGAACAGAAGAGTAAGATACATTTGGAAATCAAAATTATATGCTCAGGGGAATGGGAAATGAGCTTCAAGCACACATCAATTAACCTCCAGACAAAATGAAGAAAAAGGTGAACTCCCAGTCAACATGACGATACAGATCAGGGCTAAACTCAATCAACCCTATCCAAGATAATATCAACCAAAACTGAAATTGTCATCGAAACAATGAAACGCGAAAGATAAAATTTCAAATCTACATGCATCCGAGCAGAATCATCCCTGCTATCTCATAAGAGTTCAACTAAGTTAAGACAAATGCCTATAAGAGTACTGTATCAAATAGGAAAGAAAGTAAACTTTCTGAAACTTGTTAGGTTTGCAATAACAACACATGTCTGGCAGTGAAAGATGTAAAACCTGACGATAGTAAGTCTCGTGTGAAGTATGTATATGATCTAGAAAAACCATGCTAATGCCTTCCCATGGAAGTATTCATATTCTTTGCTAATTTGTCTACCGCTTTATGCCCACCTTCATTCATTGTCATCAAAACATGGGAGTAGAGCTCACTATATCGAGAATTCGAGAGACTCCCACTTATTCAAACATGATTCTTCCCTTAAGACTTACCTATCTCAGTGCTACAAAACTCTACACTTCCGGGGAGTTACCCTTGAGGAAAGTTTTAATGTTTAGATTACTCAAATTTTAGCCCTTCCATCAAAGTTGCACTACAGTAGGGCAAAACATTAATTTCGGTTAGTTCTCCACTTCTCCAATTCACTTCCCAAGACTAATTATGTTTCTACTGGTTGACTCGTAACACTTGGGTAAGATGGTCCTGTGATGATTTAATAAGACGCGGATGAACTTTACAGTTTTGAGCCTTTGAAATAGTAATTTTTAAGATTCCAACCAAATCTGAAAAGCTCACCCCCGTCCTATTTCAAATGTCTGTCTTACCAAAGTTGTTACAATACATTTACCGGAATCAAAAGTTTACTTCCCTATATTCCCAAGAGTCGTCCATATATTTCCGAGATTTGTTACCCGGAGGTGGGCACAATCCACATGTCCTCAAAAGCATATGATGCATGCAATGGTGCACTATCTCTAGCATTGAAACCTCAGGCAGTATCAATTTCTTTACACACAAAAAAGAAGTATATTCCATCTTCTAAATTCCAAGGTTGGCTCAACTGGTTAAAGTGAGAGGTGAGATTCCTCTTGGTTTCTAGTTCGCACCTTAACTAGTGTGTGTGGTTCAGAGGGTTATGCGTGGATTTATGACAGCGCACTAAAGGTAACGGCTGCAAGTTCCAACGTCACAAAAAAAAAAAAGAAAAATAAAATCCAATCGTTATATTGTGCACCCCTTGCATGATGCATCAAGCACCATATTCACCTTTATAACGATACATATTCACGTAAATCAATGTAATTTATATATTTATCAAATTTAATATGCGTATCTTCTCCAACCTTATAGTTCATATTCACTATACAATATGTATTCACCAAGTATAACAAAATAGATATTTACCCAGTATACAATAAATATTCAGCAAGTATTATAAAACACACATATTCACCCATTATAGATTGCACATATTCATCCATATTTATCTAGGTGCATGATGCATCATGCAACGGGTGCGCAATATAATTTGCGCATTAAAAGGACAGAGAGTACCCTAACAAAAATAAGCAATGATCAATAATCCAATATGGTAATAGTTGAGATTGGAAGGCAATTTCTGATCAACAAGTGAAGAAGTGGCGATGCAACAGAAAGAGAGTTACAGTACCTGAACTGAACTGAACTCAAGTGGTCCTTTTTTTGTTCCTTGGAAGACTTGCGCAAAGATGACAGGACTTGCACTTTACCGTTTATAATATACAGCGTCCAGGGCTGGGATAACTAGCATAACTAAAAAAAGGGAAAGATAATTTTTCTTTAATATTTTTTTGGTTTTCACCACCGTCCGGATTCGAGCCGGATAAGACTACTAACGCGGCAAAGCTCTCCCTATAAGGTGTTTCGATATTTTTCTTTAATATGGCACTCGCGATTGTTATTTTTGGTGTGTTTTGATATTTTTCTTCTGGAAATTGAGAGCTCGTAGCCGCTACCTTTGGCAGTAACAAGCTCGACCCATAAATCACAGAGGGGGATATATTGTCACCCTTACCTTTATGTTGATGCTTGGGCTCGAACTCAAGACCAAGAAATTGAATGGGAAAACTCTTACCAACTGAGTCACTCATGTTGGATTATGTTTCGATATTTACGCGTAGATGCGAATCATACACATAAATTAATGGCACTGTTATTTGTGCTTGAAGTTAAGTGGAATATGTCTCAAACAATTATTAATTACCTCTCGAGTCTTACCTTAACTAGTTAACGCAATCCATATGGGCTTTCATCATAATTTTAGTGTGAAAATATATGGGTCTTACAAATTTCAATATGTTTTTGAGCCTAAATTTTATAGTAAAAAAATTTGTTGAAAGACAGATTATAACGTTATTTATTTAATTAATCAGTTAATTAATCATTATAGACATGATTGTTTTTTGGGAAATTCTCCTGTGTACCGCTGTACTATACACGAAAATTCAAAATACCCCTCTACTATTTCGTCTAATCCAAAATACCCCCGAGGTTTGATTTTCGACTCAGAATACCATTAATGAGGACGGACGTTACTTAAAATGTTATTTCCGTTAGATTAGTTACTTCTCATTTCATTAACTTTGTAATTATTAACTAATTTCAATGTTTAAAAAAAAAAAAACTAACTTAAAGATGAGAACACATGCTCACCCTTGGATCTAAAATTGAGGGTGAAGATTAACCCTTACTTTTTTTCTTCTTATTATTTTCCTTCTTCTTCCCTTTCCTACACCCCTCCCCCCCTCCTCCTCCCACTGCCCATCTGCAACCACCTCTGAGCCCCTCTCACCACCACGCATAACCCA
>CAAKMY010036974.1:746-17166 GCA_901111285.1 Corrigiola litoralis
GCCAGAAGTCTGTATAGCCGAACTGTCGAGAGTGAGTCAAAAAGGAGTGGTGAAAGCGCTGACAGATTCATTGCTCCCTTTAAAAATATGAGGAATAAATGCAAGATTGATCTGCCAGAAAGCGACTTTGTCAAAACACAGAGGGGTTTGGACATTGAGTTGAGAAAAAAGTTTTCAGGCATGGAATTAAGAGACTTCTATGAGCTCGCAGCACAACTACCACTACTAGCTAGCTACTAGATAACACAATGAAATGGCAGATGACTTTTGTCCACCATCAATTCGGCACCATCCCAGCTGAAACATATAACATATATCCTATGTAAAGCGCATTACTGGAAAACTTTATTATGTTTTTGACAAATAAAAAAAGTGTGTGAGATGATTGGCTGGCATTGGGAAAGAGAGAAAAGCTACTTCCAGCTTGTTCCATGATCTTTTGGAGTTTATGCCAATGAAATGAGATGCAACCAGCCATGGCTTATAAAAAGAATCAAGAACAATCGATTTCTTCACTCCCCCTCTTCCATTGTCGGAATTAGACTTAATCCATTGTCGACAACACCCTTTGTCTCAACATGTAACTTATGTTTGCAAATTGCATGTGAGGGAACATTTGACATACATAAATAACATGTTGGGAAGAAGGGATTATGAAGTAGGAAAATATGACAAGATCGAAGTAATTAACGTCTTATGTAACTGGCATGAGTTAAAAACTAATTTGACTAGATGAGTAGTAAAGGCAGTAAAAGACGAGAGGGAAACTAATATACATACAGGCATACAACGGATGTTTGTACGGTAAGTACAAATGAGAACCATTCCTAGAAAAGTCGGTACTGTTAGTATAGTATTGAGTATAGACACGAGATTTTTAGCAAATTACAAATACTCCAATGACATCAAATTTATTGAAATTAATAAGAAAATAGGCACAGAAGATGCTACAGCCAACCTGTTGAAGCTTTGGGACGACTTGTGAAGGCCTTTCTTCCAATGTGACCAATGTAGAAGAAAATCTCCACTAGATAGAACAAAGACGAACTGCAGTATACATGGATCCGTCATTGAGTACAAGTGCCAAGTACAGGGGGAAACACGCACCCCAATCAGCAATAAAAGTTTTGAGATAGCAAGGATTCTTACACATAAAGGACCTCAGGTAATCTCAGTGTCTCTAAATTAGCTTTCTCAAAACGTTAGTAGTTCTATTTACCAAGAAGAACAGAGTCTACATAGACAAAGAAGTTTAAATGTACTAATGAAAATGTGGTAAAAAAACTTCAGCAACTGTCTACAGATTTACTGCAGTTGAATAGCTGAAATCTACTACTTGGAGACATTAAATTGTGGAATAAGCCACTAAAAGTTGCATATATTATAGTTTTCCACTCTTTCTTTTTCTGTAAATCGAATCATTTACAATCACAACAGCAGCCTATCACGCTTTTGGGAATGAATGTACCAGCCATCCCATTGCTTACAATCACGAAACTACATATAATCTGGAGGAAGGCAAAAAGAGTCGAACCCTAATCTAAACGGGAAAGAATCAAGGCAATGACAATGTTTACTCTGGGCAATTCAAATTTGATGTTAGTGGAATAAAATTAGTACGTAAATGAAGGTTACATTCACAATACAAAACAAAGGAGGAAACTTGTACTGCCAAAAAATGGCAGATGCTTGAAGGAGGGAAGATTCTACGGCCAAATACATGCACCGTGTTGTACTTCGTATACTATACAAGAGGAAAGATTTTATTAATCACTGTCTAACCAGTCCCCTGTCCCCTCTCTAGTTCCATTCATACAAAGAAGAATATGGTAAATAAATAAATGAAAAAAGTTAAAATCATTGGTGCATCAAGTAAATAAAATACTCACAATAGTCAAATGTAAACACAAGTAGTGACCAGTTATGAAAAATATGATATGATGAATGGTACCTGTTTATTATTTGATCTTCAGTTGATTGGTTATTTGTTTCTATGGGAGGGCGGAATCGAACGTTGCAGATACTTTAGCTTTCATTCCTGCGCCTGCTTGGTAACGATTGATGGGATTCATTAATTAGAGCATCTCCAATGGTAAAAAAAAAAACCCTGCTTTATTTATTGAGCTGCTGATGTCACCAGTTCTTACCATTGGAGAGATTTTAGATTGTAGCCTAATTAAGCTACCTGGCTTGGCCAAGCTACATGGCTTGAAAAATAAAGAAAAATAAATAAATATAGAAAATTAATATAAAAGAAGTAACTGATGTAGTTTACTATTGGAGCAAGCCAAACTAAAAGGTTTCTAGCCCAACCATGGAGATGCTCTTAGGAATTTAGGCTAGGGTTTTCTGGATTTGGGGCAAATTTTAATTTTCCCTCCACTTTTATTTTCAGAGGGGGGATTTCAGTTGAGCGTAATTGGTTTTGAAGGTTAAGTGTAGTACACGCGGTCTTTCATAAGAGTGGTTTGCTCCTTTCATTTATCAGCTATCACGTGATGAAAACGTGAGCTTTCCGTGGGAAATTGGCCCGAGTGGAGTTTATGCTCCATTAGTTGCGATGTCCGTATCAGAGCTCGCAATGCCACCATTCACACACACAACTAACAAACATCAACACCAAAATAAAACTACTTCCTGCCATGCAATTTTATATAGTGCACTGCAGTCTACACTACCACAAGATTGTCGCCAAATGATTTTTACACTCCTCCATTTGATTTTCAAATTCCTCATGTGAGAGGAGTAGATTCCTGCACGGAAATCTGTGCTCTCACATAAAAGGGGTGAGTGGGAGTGTAAAAATAAAAATGGGGTGTGTAAAAATCAGTTTCCAAGATTGTCCTCAAGCATTGTTTGCTAAAACTATATAGCGAAGCCCGCAAGAAAAGAGAACAAATGCTACTATGCTAGCATTGTCGCAGCTCTTCCCCTTCCGCCTCTAACTTGGGGAGTCACCTCTAAAATTTGGACCCCCTTGAGGCCTTGATGCAGCTACTTGCTAGGAAAAACCCAATGTCAGCAGCGAAACCATGTGAAACACTTACATCAGTGCAGCTCTACCCCTCCTATCTCCGCGGCAACCACCACTATGTTTTGGACCCTCCTTATGGAGCTTACCAGTCAGAACTCCATCTCGATGACCAAGAAGAATCAGGTTTTCCAAATATCTGTCAACATAATCCAGATCCCCCGAAACCGTCTTCACTAGAATCTTCTTTTCTTGGCTGCTGTGATCATAGAACATCCAACCACCCAAGGATGTTTGCACCACCACAACTTCACCACTTAATATCGCCACATTCATGTCGCTCTTGAGCATACTTCCGAAATCAACACTGAACAACTTAACCCAACCTTCCCGGACCCCATACTCGCCCATTGCCCACAAGCTGAAAACATTCTCAAAATTTTGTATAACCCCTAGCAACTCCTTGCAACCCTTAGGCACACTCACAACCCTCAACGTTTGGTTCTTTGCATCCACCACCTCCTTCGGCAAATGCATCTTCCCGAACAGTTCATCTCCCAAGTTAAACGTTAATATCGACTTACACACCCTTTCTTCACCATCAACCCTCACATTAACATTACAAACCCAATACACAACCCCATTCAAACACACCCCTCTCCACCTAATAGTCGAAAAATTCTGGCCGACAGACGCCGTCCCCAACCCCTTCCACCCCCTCACACTAAGCCCTTACACATCCCCCCTCAAAAGCGTCTCCCCGCCACCATCAAAATACGCCACCCTCACCACCTTATACTCACTCGAAACCCAATCGAACCCGAATCCGAATATCAACTTAGGAAACCCCCCATTAGTAAGCTCCAAACCAGCACCCACCGGGGCAGCAACATTAACAGCTTTCCTAACTGAAGGGTTCCACAACACCAAAGGCGCAGTCCTTTGATCCTTGCATAAAAATCATACATACACACCAACCCATCTCTTGAACACACAATAAAATGTTTTTTACCAACTGGGCAAGGGCAATCAACCCCAACAAGTTTGGCCAAAGTATCAGTATTATAAACAGAGAACTCCATGCAACATGCCTCAGACAGTACTATTTTCCCCTTATAACTGACTTTAGTTATTTTCAGACAGTACTATTGAAACATAACATTCAATATATGTAACTATGTAAGTGTGTACTGTAAAGTTTCAGCCTTGCAGGGGTAGTTCAGAAACTAATACTTATCTGCATTTGATTTAGTTAGACGGTATGAATAACATGTAGACTCATAATTTTGCAAGATAGCCTCCTATAAGTAGAGAAAACCACACGACAAAAGACTAGGGAACTTTCACATGATGTGAATAGTGTAGCAGTTAACAGCAATTTACATTAACTAATTTATCTCGAGTCACAAAACAGCTACGTCCACATTCAAAAGTATCCACTAGCTGTTGCTTTCTTGCAATAGATAGAAGTCAGCACCTCCTATCTTGTCTTTTGTAAATATTTTTGTTACTCTGAAAGCATTCTGTTTGTTTACTGTTTATCTGTTATTGTCTGATCAGTCGTATATGTCTTCCTCATTCCAAAGAGCTGCTTCAGTGTTTAATCAACTTACTATATTGCCAGACTAATATTAAAGCACATCACATTGAAGTACTCAACATCACCTGCAACTGCACTGTTATTCAGACTGAATCAACAGAGGCAATGCTTGCAGAATCAGCGCAAGGGCTGATGGAAATCCAGCAATAAGTTGGGAAATCCTGCTACCAAACCATTGGATCAAAAGAGATCAACTCTCACTGGAACTCCAAGCAGAAGTATCAAGTATGGTGCTGCAGTAGGTAACACCAGAATAAGCCTAGCCAAAGTAGAATGCTATGTGGAAGAAAAAAAATGGGGAAAGTATCAAAAACAGAGAAAAAGAGAACATATTAAGAATGAATTTTCAGGTCGGTCATAACACAAACATTAGATGACATTACCCTAAACCCTATATATGGAATCGAACTTCTTGCCACCTTTTTTTTGGATTTTAGGAATTCCAATTTGTAAGCAGCCCTCACTCAACTTGAAGTTGAAGATGATCATTTTTCGATATCAGGGGCTCCAATTATTTGGCAATGGACAAATAATCCTGTTATAAGGATTTTAAAGGATCATCTCCATCAGTGCCCCAACAAGTTGTCTGAGGAAATGGTGTATGGCTGCAGTCTACTGCTGCCTTTGTGACACATTATCAACGAGACCCAAAATTAACCAATCATCAGTTGTCTTAGAGTCATTTGCCAGTCTGCTTTCCCAGCTTCATAGTCTACGAAATCATACTTCGAAATCCTTGGTAGAGATATTCTCAATGCCAACAGACAAGAACCAATTTTCACGTCATTCTTATGAAATCAACTGTCACACGTGAGTTTTATTGTTGAACACGTTTTAGTAGGAAATGGAATAAATGATCCGGTCAAAAATGTCCATCAGCCTAGGATGGAAGCAGAAGTTCTTAAAGCTTGTAAAGGCTAGTACACTTGGCCAAAATCTGCATCTTTGCAACGCTAACGTGTTCCAATGGTTGATTTACGTAATGCCTAGGAAATTAGGAGATATACATTCTCATGTCTCTGGTCCTTTTTGACTAGGAAAGGGCTTTGCTGCTCTGGTGAGGGGTAATTTTCAAATTCCGGTTGTGCTCAGTTAACGAACGGTTCAATGTTGGTGTGCGTGGTTTGCGGGGTATTGCGTATACGGTATACCCGGGGTTTATCAAGAGCGCGCAAAAGGGAGTAGCTGCGGGTTTCAACGTTGTAAGAAAAAAGGTTTAATGGTCATTAGAGCTGGACTGGTTTGACATCAAATTTCTGATACATGAACTTTATTATTACTACATCAGGCCAGCTTTCGATGTTATATCTATATCTGAAAGCACATTACACTCTCGACTGCAGAACCCTTCTTGAGCAACTATAAAGGGTAAACGTGAGTCATAGGGAAGCCAAAGCTAAGATGGGATTTTGGATAAACATATACGATTCTCTTACAATGCATGTGATGATCATGTGATTCGCAACATGGTGCTTATTGTGTCCTTCTAGTTCGTTCTCATTGACACTATTTGGTCTTATGACTTCTACATGCATATTTAGTGTTCCACAAAGCTCTCTCAAAAGATTAGCTCTATTTCTTACTCAAAAAAAAAAAAAAAATAGCTCTATTACTAGGTAGATACAGCTTGAGGGGAAGTTCCACGCGAGAGATAATAGGGAAAATAGTTACAGTTTGTTGACAGGGTGCTTGAATTGGGGAAGAAGGAAGACTGTGTGGCAGACTGGCAGGAAGCTAGGGAGAAAAGTAGGGAATGTCAAGAGAGGAAGTAGGGAGAATCAGTTGAGATAGTCAAATCAAGTTGAGAAAAATGCGTGTTTATTTTTTCTAATTTTCCTTTTGGCTTATCCCAGAAAATGTTGCATGTAATTGGTATTTATTTCAATTGTATTTGAAGCTTATTCTTTTGGTCCTTGAAGAATAGAATTTTGGTAAAATAAAACCCTCATCAGATTAATCTCTAAATCTATTTTATAGATTTCGTATTCTAAGCATTGATATTGATAATATTGGTTTCACTTACATCCCAACCCATCAAGAGAGTCAGAGCTACAATATTTGAACGCCTATCCTTAGAGTTCGAAGAATTGTATTATCTCGAGACAGGGACATAAGGGGTTTTACCGATTCTCGTAGCAATATATTTGGGGTTGGAATTTCTTTTCTAAGAGAATATCCACAAAATATAGTGAATGGTGTTTTTCTTTTTACAATTAGAAACCACCCATAAGAATTGGATCGGAACTAAATAAGACATCAACACTAAAACAAGCTGGTGTTTCCTAACTAAGATTGCTAAAATATGAGCATCATGGGCTTCTTACTTAGATTTTATGTTTTGGATTCCAAGCTCCAATGTTGTATAGACATGAGATCGTGAGATGTTTGAGGCTGTTTACTAAGACGACATGGACTGCATCATTTTTTATCTTAGCTGCCACAAGCCCACAATACTCGTCTGTTAGTCCCCATGACCCCATTGTCCTTAACTATTTTCATTTACTGGATAGTTCTAAACTTTCAATTTAGAAATATAGTGTACAGTGGCGGATTCAGAAAATAATTTAAGCGGGGTTATTTTTTTAAGTGGGGTCACTTATTTCCTCTAAATGGGTTCACTAATGATATAAATAAATGATTTTATTAGATAAACTCGCTTTATTTATATAAAAAATTCTCCCAAATGGGGTCCAGGAACCCCCTTACTCTAAGGTAGATCCGCCACTGGTAGTACTGTATATCGGAAAGCCATCAATTCTGTCAAAAAAAAAAAAAAAACCATATGTGAAGTCTAGTACATTAATTGAAAGTTAAGAACTATCCAGTAAATGAAAATAATTAAGGACATGAGTTGAGAAATGACATCATATAACTAGAATATAAATGTAACAAATTAACCAAATTATCACATCATCCACTTTACAACATTTGGCATAAACAATCTTTTAAATCAATAAATTACTATAGTTGTAAGAAAAATCATAAAACTATTATACATATTTCGTACAGACTACATAATCAGCGTGCATCTCTTAGTTCCTATAATACACATAACACATTTCTTTTATAACTAAGAATGCTTAATATGATAAATTTTCAACTTTTTCTGGTTCCTAGAACTAAGATTACATATATTGCTTTTTTTTTTTTTTACCAAACTAAGATTACATATATATGATTCTTTTTATGTCTCTAGAATTAAGAAATTGCGTTACCATCTCAAATTTCATTATTCTTTGTCATCTTAATACTAACAAATAACAATAAGTAAAAATAAATAATGACTACCAAAATGATGACAGTACAGTGAATAGCTAAAAGTGGGAAAAACAAAAAAACAGCCGCCAAATTGAAAGAATAAAGTACCAAAACCCTAGCTAACTGCTTCTACAGTTCAACCTAGGATCCACCAAAAATTCCTTTTGACAGTTACTCTCCACTACTCACTCTCTCTATCTCTCTCCTCTATATCTATTTCTTCCACACTGGCAGTTTTAAGCAGTTACTTCTTTTTCTTTGCACTCTCATACTTTCATTCCAACACTCTCTGGTCTTTTTTAGTCTATAACCAACCCATTACACACCTCCCATTCTATCTCTCTCACTAATCCCTCCTTTTCCTCAGCTTATTACTATCATTATTACTTTCACTAAGCTTACAAGAAAATATAGAGCTAATTAAGTACCAACAAAAATGGCCTTACTAGATTGCCAATATCTTAACTACAACCCATTTGAGCAAAAACAGCACCAACTTTTTCAGGACCCTTATGATGAGCTTGTTTTGCCGCCAGAGGCAGAGCTCCTCTGCTTTGATCCTCTGCCTCCTACCCTTTTCGACTTTGATGTCGATTTCGAGGTGCCTCTCTTCAACCCTCCACCCCCCCTTGAGCTTGATCATCTCACAACTTATGAAGAATTTATCGTGCCTAAAGACTGCATGTACCCTTGTTTTGAGTTTCCACCTCCTATGGTCTTACCTGCCGAAGATCATTACTATTATGAGGATGATTACTCTACTGATCAATATCTCCCTTTTTCTAAGAAGCAGAAGTTATGTCTACCATGCTATGATGGGTTTATGCCTGATTTTTCCGGGGTTAACAATGAAGTAACTGTTGTAGAAAATAATCCCATTTACCAACAGTGTACTCATACTGATACTACTACTGTTGTTGTTGATGGTGGTGGTACTTACAATGTTGGTTGTGGTGATGATGGTCAGAATGAGAGTAGGGGTAGGGAGGTTTCGGCGCAAAGCCGGGCAGCGAGGGAGAGGAGGAGGAAGATAACGGAGAAGACACAAGAGCTAGGGAAGCTGGTACCAGGTGGGACTAAGATGAACACAGCTGAAATGCTTCAATCTGCTTCTATGTATGTCAAGTTCTTACAAGCTCAGATGGGGATACTTCAGTCCATGAAAACTATTCATCAGGTACGTAGTTAGTTAATATTAATCCAGCTATTTCTGTTATTTAATTTCTTATTTGGCATGAATATTTATGTTGTTGCTTCATACTTGAAAGTAATCTTACTTAATTTGGTTTACGGTAATAGTCACATGCTGTCATTGTCAAAATTTGTGTGTATGTTTTGTTTGCGGGACTCTGATATGTTTGCTTTGATTATTTTGCAGGAAAGTGAGGAAGAAGCCCATTCAAGTAACCTTACAATTTTAGCATCACCACTAGTTCAAGAGAAACTCTCTTCGAAGGAGCAATGCTTGGTTCCCTTGGATTTCCTCCCCAAACTTGAAGAGCATTATGAGTTTAAATCAAACCCATCAATCACACAACACATCAATGAGCTTTTGCGTTAATCATATGCGTTTAGTTGAAAATTAGTAGCATCTAACCGGTTTAGCTTAGTTGCTAATTCTATGTTAGTTTTCTTAGTTGTAGTCCAGGCTATTTTTTAATTGTATTTAGATTAATTAGTTTTGTTTAGCAATGAAGTCACATGCATGTTGTAGTTGGATAGTTTGTGCAGAATAGTCTATGCGCTATAGACTAGAATTCATGTATTGCATCTATGTTTAATGTAATTCAACTATCAATTTCTTACAAGTTTTGTTTTTGTTTTTACTTGTTTTGGATGATATTAATATACACTTTCAGTACCGCTGAAATTGCTAAACATAATGATATATTAATATGTTTTTCTCTTATGAAGATCAACATGATGCATTTGTAAACTTGTGTGATAACATGGATCTTCTATGTTGCAATCGCAAATACAGCTGCTTCAACAGCGGCTGCATTGTTGCAACAAGAGATGTCAATGCGGGTAGCGCTTGAGAAAGCCATTGGTCGGGCTTCTAGTACTTTGTCTCCAGGTCATAGCCATTTAGCTTCTCTGGTACAGAAATTCTTATTTCCAAATTTTGGAACTGCTCGAAATTATCACAAGCTTTCATTTGACTATACGTACTGTCCACTGATTTGCCTGCATCATCTAAATAATTTAGCCCCTACGCTAATTTACGTAAATATCAGCACTATAGACTTCTATAAATAAATGAATAGATTGCTCATGTCATATTCAGGATATTTTGACGAATCCATCAGCTGAATATCTGAGAAGCTCAGAAGCCACTTTTAAAAAGAACAACATTCGACTCTCGATTATATGTCAGTTCCAATCGACTGCACTTCCATTGCTGTCTAATAGAGTAATAGGTAGTCAGGTAGATGACATGATTATGACATTGTGTAGCATTAGTAGTTCTCGATAGTGTAGGGATCCTACAATGTTCTGGTGCGCTTGAATTAATAGGACTCTTACCTCATTTTCTCTGAGAATCGCATTCCTATGAAATATATCCAGGGGGAGGCAGTTTTTCCAAGCATCTCTTTGAACTAAGGCTGCTGGTGCCATCAAGGGTTTAACCTCATTCAAAGAACTTGGCTAATATGGCGTTTATGTTGATCAAATACGGCTGCATTAAATTAGTGTTTAGTTACGCTGCATTTTCTATTATGACCCTGCTATAATGGTTTTGTCGTGAAATCAACAGAAGAAATTTAGATTCCAGAATGTATGAATGAGGCATCATTTATTAATATCCATGGTGACCGAAAGCATACAGGAAGCGAAGAGCAAACAAGTGCAAAGTGGTTTAGGTATAGAAGAAACCAGTTAGCTACAGCAGTCAATTGATGTATCAAAGGTGAAGTAAACTGAGATGGAAGAACCTCCGGTGAAAATATGCTGTATTTTCTGTCAAAACCAAATGATTAACAAAAAACTGCAAAGCAAAACCAATGTAGATTATGTAGTCGTCATCTAGTGAGGACTGAGGTGTGTGAGGACCTTCAAGCTGTAAATAGATAGACCATAGAGCAAAAGTTGTCACTTTTTCCTTCTCTGTTGAACTATGTATGCATCTACAACACAGAAAAGAAAAATAGGAAGTTAAGAAAGGGGTCTGTGGAGCTTGATATCCCAAGGAGCACAGTAAAGAAAAATGCTTTCTAGAAGGTTGGTAGTTTGGGGGGGGGGGGGGGGTGGGGGTTTAAACAGGAGAAGACAAGCTGACAGAATTAAAAAGTTGATGAACCAGAGGTACACCTTCTGCAATTTTTTTAGAAGATATAATTGGTGCAAATGCGTTGCATTTTGGCCACTCTTTCGTAGTGAAACTAGCAACTCTCCATCAAAAAATCTGAATGTGCCTGTTTTTCAACTTTGCTACTGGTTCACTCTGAGTCCGAGTCGAGCCTGTTAAGTGAGAAGACATAATTGAAGAGGCTTGTAAAAACAACTAACAGGCATCATCAGCATACAACCTTATACAGGAACAGTATGTAAATGTCAATAAGAACGTGTTTGTTATTAAAATTGGAGATGTAACCACTTGGCCAAACAGCCACCATATATCAACAAACCTTAGTTAGCGACGAAAGTAAGCATCAAGAGAGACCAGGTTGTGCATGAGATACAAGGATAAAAGACCTAGTGGTACACAAGATTTTGAGATGTTATGATCTATACTACAGATGAGAATGGACATGTTGATCTTACCATGAGGCCAGAATGAAGTTTAAGCTAACATGATGTAGAAAACCAGCAATCAAAGTTTCAAAGACCACAAGGCCCTATTTTCCATTCCGTCCCTGTGGTCTGGCCATACATGAGCTAATCTAAGAAATGCATGAAGCACAGGCAAAAACAGAATGTGTATTCCGCAGGATTGAAAAACATATGCGAGACCTTTTAGCCCACAACAGGTGGCGATGCAGCCAAAATTTATCTATCTTCCTTGATCAGTGTTCAAATAGGCATTACCAAATAAAATTGAAAAAAAACAAGATGACAAGATGAAGAATTACACAAGAACAAGCATCAATGTAAAACTAGATGAATTGAGCACCTTTTTGCAAAATCTCGGTCGTCAATGATGGAAATTTCAGGGATCTGTTGAATTTTGGGCCAGTCCTTGCCGCTCGGCTTTTGGCATATGTCAATTAGGTCTGGACAGTGCTGTAATTCCAGTTTCTGGAGGGATGTGAGCTTCAGCATTGCTTCTGGAAGTGACTTAAGGGCTTGACAACGAAAGATACGCAGAGTTTTTAGAGATGATAAGCAGCTGATCCACTTTGGTAGGGCCTTCAGTTTGTCACACCGCCCAATTTCAAGGTGCTGGAGGGAGGTCAAGTACTGCATCCCCTTGGGCAGAGTTTTCATGAAATCTGAACCAACTAATCTCAAGAAACGGAGGTTATGATGAAGGGGTCGCCATGGGATCCCATTTTCATTGTCCTCTTCTTGAAAGTCCAACCGCGAGTAATCTTCTATTACAAGTGACTCCAAGGCAGTAAGATGCTCCAACCCTCTAGAGAGACTCCTAAGTTTGGAGCATCCATAAATTTCAAGTCTGCGGAGGGAAGAACAGCCCCTGAAAAACAGCTCTGCTTCAGATAAACTCTCAACATTCACATCATTATATATCTCAATGCTAGCAAGACGTTCAGCAGGCAGCGATGAGAGGTAACCCATACAGTCCAGATCAACCCTAAGATTGGGACGTGAATCCCCTTTATCTGACTGTCGTAACAATGAGGACGAGGATGAGGAAACCCCGCCTGTTGTTATCTTTAGCGCTGTATTGTTCCGCTTCAATCCAAGTGTAGCCAGGCTTGGACAGGGAGGAAAAGATGTCAGGTCAGGACAGCCATGAATTGTCAATTGAAAAAGACGAGGAAATGATGGTTGCCAACAGGTGTTGCTTCTGCTGTCAGACAATCCCACACTTGATCTCCACCATCCTTTCAGCTTTGGTAGCTCGAAAAGTAAAAGAGATTCAAGGGACGGAAAGAATGTTTCTGCTTCTACCAACCCTGACTCAGAAGCTGTTGCCGCTGCCTCATAACACCTACTGCTACTTGTATCCTCCATGTACTCCAAATTCTGTAAACAAACAAGCTCCAGATATTTAAGAAACTGCAGTTTGCTCAGCAATGGTAGCTGCTGCAACCTCTCACAATCATTAAGCACAATTTTCACAAGGCTAGGGAGAAAAATGGCCCAGTTATATTCTGCACTTCCGCATCTTGGAAATTTTGCACCGGCATAGTGCCAGATCTCAAACTCCTTCAGATTAGGATGCGGCATCAGCTTTTCCATCAAAGCTTTGTCATCATCATCATGTGAATTATCTCTTTCTGGAAAACCTATCCGAATTGCCTTCAGCTGTTCAGCGCCCTCCAAAAAACCCCCGCCTGAAACATTTTCCTTGGTACTAGAAAATTTTCCACGGATGTGGATATCGATGCGGCCCTTTAGGTTCACCAGGGCTATTAGATCTTTCAACTGGCCAACATGTTGCTTTCGACTCGCACTCTCGTCAGCCACTACAAAGTCGGTTAGAACACATAGACAATGCAACTTATCTATGCCCACAGGCATAGAAGCCAACCCTTCGCAACCATTTATATACAGGTGACTTAAATTTACCAGTTTGCTAAATTTTTTTGGCCATTTTTTCAATCTGGGGCAATTACTAACATCCAAAGTCTGCAGATTATGTAGTTTTGTAATAGAGCCAGGGAGTTCCTGAAGATGAGAATTGTCTGAGAGATTAAGATATCTTAAATGTAATAATTCACCAAGAAAATCTGGCAATTTTTCAACAAAGAGGTATTTCAAGCCTAACGCCCTCAGTCGCACCCAGTTCTTGACTACTGTGCCCACCAGAATCCTCTCAGCACCCCGACTATGAATATTCCAGCTAATTTGGAGATATGAGCGGAGCTTACCCTCAGTGAAACAGTTTTCTTCAACATTGCATCTACCCTCAAATATATGGCGAATTTTATCTCCCCATTTGTTGGTAACAGAATTCACTACAAAAATCTCATTCCCTGCTACTAATTGAGCAAGATCATGCATCAGGTCATGGACTTTAAAAGACTTGACATTACCATATTCATCCTTTTTCACATCTTGGAAGAAGCATCTCCGTAACAGAATTGAGAAATGTTCCTTGCCAGCATCTTCTATGCTTTGATCTCTATCAAATGGCACAATGTATTGTTGTGCCATCCAAAGGCTAATCAACATCTCCTTCTCGATTTCAAAATCCTTCGGGAACAATGCACAGTAGCTAAAGCAGCTTTTCAGCGATGGTTCAAGATTTCGATAACTAACCTTCAAAATAGACATAATATGATTGTCTCCATTGCCAACTCCTGCTACCCCACTCACTTCAAATGATCGCCACTTATACATGTTCTGTCCATATAGAAGACTGCCTACCACCTTTATAGCAAGAGGAACATTAGAACACTTTTCAACAATCTTCTTGCCAATCTTAAAAAATTGAGGGACGTATTCATGTCTTTTGTCAAAGGCCACCATCTTAAATAAGTCCCAACAATTTTCTGGGGATAAACCATTTAAATCATAAGTAAGACCATCCCCTATAGCCCTTGCTGTCTCTTTAGAACGTGTCGTAACCAAAATTCTACTTCCAGCACCACCTAACCTCAAGACAGTTCTCAATTCAACCCACTTAAGGTGATCCTCATTCCACACATCATCTAGAACAAGCAAGTACTTCTTTTTTTCTAGTTTTTGTTGAAATTTGCTAATAATTGAATCAAGCGAGGCGCTATCACTAGGTTTATCACCTGTGGCTGATTCAAGAATCTTACATAAAATGGCTTTTAAGTCAAATTGTTCTCCATCTTGATCAGAGACACAAATCCACAACCTCATAGGAAACTCACTTATAATCCTCTTGTCATTATAAACAAGCTGCGCAAGAGTAGTTTTCCCTAACCCTCCAACCCCCACTATGGTAAGGAAAGACATATTTTCTTCAACGCTAGAAAATAGCAACATATCAATGACGGCACTTAGATCGCCTTCCCTCCCAATGACATCTGGTGCATGTACATAAGAGCATGTATCGTTTTTTCGCTTCCTAATAGCTCGAGAGTCGACCTTAAAGCCATATCTTTCATGATCACTAGCTATAGCATCCAAGTTTTCCCTAATGTTCTTAACCTCTTGAGATGTATTGTAGGCAAAAATGACAGGGTTGTTAGAAGAAAAGAAGTCACGCACCTTCTGAAAGAACCTTTCAGAAAATCCAGCGTTCTTGTTTGCTTGCTGGCGCTTAGCAAGTGTGACACACTCGTCAAACAGGTCATCAGCGTCATAAAGAGCATCCTTGAGCCTCTCAATCCAGCCTCGCTGTTCATGAGAGAGCTCTACTCCTTTCCTGTCTGCATCAAGGAGCATGTTCTTAATGGTCAGCACTGTGGCACTCAGGTTTTCGATATCAGATTTATAGTCCATCATGTCTTTGAGAAGTGGAGATTGCAGTACACCAGAGACATTTTCAGCAATGGTGATCAGTGATCCGAGGTCGGCCATGTTTTTCGGTGATGATTGGGAAATGAGGAGAATAAGTGAGATAGTAAAGGCACTACGTACTAGTACTTCTGGCAGGAATATAATAATTAGTGCACTAATATGGCTTTTGCTACTTATACTACTACCATAACTCTATGTACTAAAATTAACTCTCTGGTTTAATAAGAAGTCACTTCAAGATCCTGACATTATAGTAGTTTTTGCCGTTTAAGTGGTACTACTCGACTTGAGTCCTATTAAATCGGATAGTAAAAACTAAAAAAAAAAAATGCAACTACTCATAATCAATTGCCTCTAGTCCTTTAGCACTCAGCTCAGTTGCATGGAAATGAAATGGTCTTATTACATGAAAAGATCAAACAAGTAACCCCTGTCCCTCTACACTTCAAATTTAAGGGCATGTTTTCTAACGAAGATTTTTCTGAACAAATTTTTTTTTATGTATTTTAAAGTAAAGGAATACACAGACATATACATAAAGTCAAAACTTGAAATCGAAACATTATTTATGGAAACAAAATGGTGTAGAAATTAAACTCAATTCCATTAACGATATATCCCACTTCGAACATGAAGTTATTTTAGACCTCGACTAATTTCTCCATCGTCTCATACAATGATAACGTTTTGTCCAAGAATTTGTATATACTCCATAATACGGAGTTCTATATTTTGTGGATAATCAGATTGACTGGTCAAACTTTGCCGCGACTAGCAATTATTAACGGGACCCCGTTGTCGTCGTATAAGCGTGTGAACAAAATTAAGGGCCTGTTCTCCTCAACTTATTTCTACTTATTTTCAGAAAAAATAAGATAAGTTCAGAAGAAATAAGAAAAGTTCAGAGAAAATAAGTAAAGTTCAGAAAAATAAGCAAAAATAAGTAAAGTTCAGGAAAATAAGTAAAAATAAGAAAAATAAGTAAAAATAAGTAAAGTTGAGCTATCAAAACAACATGAATCAGGAAA
>CAAKMY010036975.1:2910-30178 GCA_901111285.1 Corrigiola litoralis
TTCCCTTAAAACGATTTTGATTCTTCAATCTAAATTTATTCAATCTTCTGGAAAACATTCCTATTTCATCTAAATCATAATCACTTTCTTCATCACCAGTTCTTGTTACAAATTGCTCTTGGGTTATACTAGGCCAGTTATATGGAAGAGTGTTCTATTTCATAACTATGTTGAGCCTAGGTTTCTTTTCAGATTATGGTTGTTCTTATGGAGAAGGGCAGCTACAAAAGATAGACTTGTGAAGTGGATGCCTTTATTAGATCAAGTCTATTGCTTGAATTGTGTTATGATGATGATGAGACTGTAGATCATTTGATGTTCAGATGCTCTTACATCTCTCAAATTTGGCTTAGACTTCTCAGATAGTGGGGTACTGATCGAGCTGTTGGTGACTGGGAGGAGGAGGTTAGGATAGCTTCCAGAATTAGTGGAGGATCAGGGGTGAGAGCTACAATGTATAGAAGTGTGCTTGCTGTCACTATTTATTAAATTTGGAAGGAGAGAAATGATTAGGACATTTAGAAGTGTTAGTAGACCTGTGAATATTGTGATTAAGAGAATTGTAGATAGCTTGTACATTAGGTGCTCGAAATCTGCTGCTCTTAGTGTGTTCTTGAGTATTAGGGAAAGATATCCCTAGTGGTTTTTGTAGTCTATTGTTTCTGGTCTCTTGTTCATAACTAGAGGCAGTCTCTAGTGTTTTTTGTTTTCTGGCTGGGGTGAGTGTGATCCCCTTTGCCTTGGTTTATGCTTGTACATTAGTGAATGATTATATATGAAATTTAATTTTACAAAAAAAAAAAAAANNNNTTTAGCTTTCTTTACCTCAGTATTACCTTTATGGGCTAGTTCAATAGCATCCAATAATTCTTTAGCATTATCACAAGCAGAGATCCTTTCATATTCATCTTCTCCAATGGCATATTGAAGAAGCCACTTAGCTTCGGCATTTTTCTCCACTTTGGTGAAGTCAGCAGCACCATATTCCTCCTCTGCCTTTGTGATCAACCTTCCTTCAACAGTCTTGGTGATGCGGAATGGTCCATCTCTAACCACCTTCAAAACTTGATAGTCAACTCCTTGAAGATAGTTGATCATCCTTTCCCCCCAGAACTTGTAATTCTTTCCATTGAACATTGAAATTGGTGGAAGCTTGATATCACCAGATGCATGTTCTCTAGTAGGCATCTTCCTGCGAGGCTCTCGGCGTTAACCTTTTGAGCTAACCCGCTTTGGTACCAATTGTTAATACAAAGGTATGCTTAAGAGGGAGGAGGTGAATTAAGTATTCCTAATGTCTACCAATTTTTAGGGATTATCAATATATACAAATGTATACAATCTGATGAGCCAGCAACTGATTACTGGTGCATGTACCAGCAACACTACTATTGAAATTTCATTGGTGCTATTGCTGGTGCATGTATCGGTTAACAAAACAATAGAAATAAAACAAGAATAATAACACCAAGATTTAACGAGGTTCGACCTTAACTCAAGGTTTGCGCCCTCCCTACCATACTCTCAATCAAATGCACTATAATAAAGAATGAACACTTATGCTAGGTGATGCAAACCACCTCAAACAATCAGTGATTAGCTAAGAATTAGAACACTACTGAACTGTGTCTGTTGCTCCACAAATTACAACACTTCTTATAAACTTAATCTTACTTATAAGAAGTGTTCTCAGTAGAAATACAATCAAATAGTTAACTGAACTAAGAGGAAGTTTACTGAAGAACTAGTACAAACAGTAAGGATGCTAGTTTGATCAAACTGATATGACTAAGTGAATTCAGGACTCCTCACTGAATCAAGCTGAGAATTAATCACCTCCCCTAAGGAATCCACCTTAGAACAACTGACTCTTTTGGACAGAACTCTCACCCACTCAAGAGTCCACTCGATATTGAGAGCTACTGGCTAAGAACACATACTAACAGTCCAGCTTTAGTAAGAACAAAGGCACAGATTTTTCAGTAAACAAAGAGGCTTTGTTTAACAGAGATAATGTTTGTGTAATGCTTGTTATCGTTTCATTTCTAATCTCTGTATATATATAGAGAAAAAAGAGCTTTACAAGGGGCATTATAATAAGAGGAAAAGACATAAAAACAAGCCTAGTAAGACATGTTTCTACTAGAGCTACTAGTGGCTGTTTTTCTAACCATCAAAGGCCAATAAGAGGCTTTCCTAAGGAGGATGATTTTCTCAAACCAATGAGAGTAATCATAGGCTTGCTAATCATGTCTAGTAAGGATTACAAACAAGCTATGATAGCTTATCTTAGCCAAAACTGAATTACTGTTGCTGAGATTGCATTATGAAGGCATGATCTTGTACCAGCAATAATCGAGTGATTAAGGGGGAATCAACACAAGTCCTCTTGGATAAAAATGCTCCTTATAGCTTGATGGAATCTTATGATGAGGTTTAGAGCTTAGCTTGTGTGATTCTCCTTAATAACTATGCTACTAAACTAGAGTGATCAAGCAAGCATGTGAAGGTGGTGAAAGTGCAGCTGCTTGCTTGGCTTCTGTGATGATCTTGGTGAGGTTGAGTGAGTGCTGGCTTGAGTGCTGGCTTGCTTCAGTAGTAGCCTGAGTTTCTCCTGCATCAATCTCCCTATATTGAATTGGACTTATCCTTAAGTCCTCTTCATCTGAATCTGAAAAATAAGGACTAAGGTCTGCTACATTGAAAGTAGATGAGACTCCATATTCACCAGGTAATTCCACTTTGTAAGTATTCTCTCCAACTCTGCTAGTGATTGCAAATGGTCCATCAGCTCTTGGTGACAGTTTACTCTTTCTTCTTGAGGGGAACCTCTCTTTCCTTAGATGGATCCAGACCAAATATCCTGGTTGAAACAGAGCTGGTCTTCTGTGCTTATCTGCATGCTCCTTGTACATTGCATTGATCTTCTGGATCTTGCTAGAGATTTCAGAGTGAAGTTTCTGAATCTGCTTAGCTCTCTCTGCAGCCTTTGTACTAAATTGACCTATTTAAAGATTAAGAGGTGTAAGTGGGTTAGTTCCATAAACAACTTCAAATGGAGTTAGTCCTATACTCCAAATGACTGATCTGTTGTAGGCAAATTATGCATGAGGCAATATATGCTTACACTCTCTTGGATTCTTTTTGATCAAAGCCCTGAGGATCACACCCAAGGACCTGTTTACCACCTCTGTTTGCCCATCTGTTTGAGGGTGGCAAGTGGTGTTGAACAGGAGTCTGGTACCCAGCCTATGCTAGAGTGTCTTCCAGAAGTGTGACAAGAATTTTACATCCCTGACTTAGGGACTCTTAGGGACTCCATGCAATCTCACTATTTCTCTGAAATACAAATCAGCAATGTTCATAACATCATTGGTTTTCTTACAAGCTGGAAAATGTGCCATTTTTTAGAACATGTTCATTGCAACCATGACTGAGTCCTTGCCCCTCTGTGTTCAAGGCAGTCCAAGGACAAAGTCTATGCTAACTCCTTCCCAACAGGGGCGGAACTAGGATTTTTTTTTAAGGGGGAGCAAAATTAACTTTTCATTTTTTACGGGGACCAAGTAAAAAAAATTAACAGATTTTACGTATTTTTAAAAAAATTCCTCAAATATTTGCAAAAATACCAAAAGCTGGCGGGGACCGGGGCTCCCTTGGGTCCCCCCTAGTTCCGCCAGTACTTCCCAAGGTACTTCTGGGACTGGTAAAGGAGTATATAGTCCTTGTGCGGGTTTGCTTTGACTCTTGGCTTGCTGACAATTGCTGCATCTCTCCACAATCTTTTGTACTAAATACTTCATACCAGGCCAGTAGAAAAGTTCCTTAAGCATGGTGGTAGTCTTTTCAACTCCAAAATGTCCTACGAGGCTCCCTGAATGTGCTTCTCTGATGAGGAGCTCTCTTAGTTAGTTGTGTGGGACGCAGAGCTGATTATCTCTAAACGGAAATCCTCCCTGCTGCATGAATCTCCCTTGGGGCTGCTCACTACAATTTTTTTATATCTCAGCAAAGTCTTTGTCAGTAGCATAATGTTCCTTGACCACCTCCATATCTAACAGTTTGCTTTCTAGAAAACTGATAAGAGTGTATTTTCTGGACAAAGCATCAACTACCTTATTCAATTTACCAGACTTATGTAAGATTACAAAAGTAAAAGACTGTAAAAACTATACTTATTTTGCATGTCTGTTGTTGAGTTTATGCTGGCCATTGATAAATTCCAAAGCTTCATGATTACAGTGTAAGATGAACTCCTTAGGCAGCAGATAATGCCTCCAATGATCAAGGGACCTTATGATTGTATAAAACTCTTTGTCATAGGTGGAATACCTCTTCTTAGCTTCATTAAGTTTCTCACTGAAATAAGCTAGGGGCTTGCCTTCTTGAGTTAGCACAGCTCTAATGCCTATACCTGAAGCATCACATTCTACTTCAAAAACCTTGTCAAAATCTGGAAGGGCTAGTACAGGTGCTGCTGTGAGTTTACTTTTGACAAGCTGAAAGCTTTGTTGTGCTGTTGTAGTCCACTGAAACTGGTCATTCATTCAATCATAGGAGCAATGACTGTACTGAAGTTTCTGATGAACCTTCTATAGAAGGATGCCAAGCCATGAAAACTCCTGGTGTCAAACATAGTCTTGGTTCTGGCCAATTCTAAATAGCCCTAACCTTATACTGATCAACCTGTATACCCTGTTCTGAAACAACATATCCTAGGAATAACAGGCTGTTAGTCATAAAATGGCATTTTTTTAGGTTTCCATATATCTTCTCCTTCTGTAACAGCTCAAAGACTAGTTCAGTGCTCAATATGCTGTTTTTCAGACTAACTATAAATCAGTATATCATCAAAATACTCAAAAACAAATTTACCAATTAAAGGTCTGAAAACATGATTCATAAGTCTCATATAGGTGCTGGGGGCATTGGTTAAACCAAAGGGCATTACAAACCACTCAAACAAGCCTCTTTTTTTAAAGGCAGTTTTCCATTCATCCCCCTCTCTAATCCTAATTTGGTAATAGCCACTCCTCAAATCAATTTTAGAGAATACTTTAGCACCAAACAGCTCATCTAGTAGATCATCAAGTCTAGGAATGGGATACCTGTACTTGAGAGTGATATTGTTGATAGCTCTGTTGTCCACACACATTCTCTGACTGCCATCCTTCTTAGGCACTAGCAATGCAGGCACTGAGCAGGGGCTCATGCTTTCTCTTATCTGACCTTTTGCTAGCAATTCTTCTACATGCTTCTGAATCTCCTGAGTATCTTGAGGGTTCATTCTGTAAGGAGCCTTGTTAGGATATGCTGCTCCTGGCATGAGATCAATACAATGTTGTATGTCCCTCATTGGTGGTAATTCAGATGGAATCTCTTCCGGAAAAACACCTGCATATACTTGTAGTAGCAAATCCTGCACAAGAGGGTGGATGGGACTCTCCTCACTCTGTGTTTCCCCAAGCATTGCCAACCCCTAGCTGTGCTGCTCTCCTAACTCCCTCATAACACTTAAAGATTGTAGGTTCTCACTTGTGTTTCCCTTTTCCCTGTTTTGAAAGATTTGGCTAGGATTTAGGGGGTGCAAAACAACAGTTTGATGGTGGTGTTTGAAATAATAGGTGTTTTTACATCCATCATGTATAGTGTGTTTATCAAACTGCCAAGGCCTACCTAGGAGCATATGACAAGCATCCATAGGTATCACATCACACCAGGCCTCATCACAGTAAGTTTTGCCAATAGAAAATGAAATTAAACACCTTTTAGTTACCTTGATATCATTGCCAGAGTTCAACCATCTGATCCTGTATGGCTTTGGATGTGATTTTGTGCTCAGCTTAAGTTTTTCAACTATCTCCTTGGAAGCAACATTGGTGCAGCTACCACCATCAATAATCAATTTGCACAGCTTACCCTGAACTCTGCTCTTGGTGTGAAACAAATTCTCCCTTTGACTTTCTTCTTCTGCCATAACCTATGAACTCAGAACCCTTCTGATCACCAGACAATCTCCTTCTTCTGCATGCTCATCAACCACCTCCTCTTCACTGTCAGCTACATACAGAGCCTTTTTCACCTCCTGAGTATCAAACTGGAGATTTTCACACTCAGCTAAGGCTATGACCATTTTGTTAGGACACTCTGATGCAATGTGTCCTAAACCTTGACACCTGAAGCATTTGATAACTCTAGTAGTAGTTACAGCAGGCACAGTCTGAGCTCTCTTGGTTGTAGTAGGGGTTGAGCCAGGATTCTGGAAGGGTGGTTTGTTACCACTGTAACTCCCTTTGTTAAAAGTTCCCCTATACACAGGTCTAGGTGTTTGAGGTTTTCTCTTCTTAATTTGAACAGAGGCCTTGTAAGCTAGACTGCAGATATCCTGAAAAGTGAGGTATGGCTGCATTTCTACCATGTTAGCAATACAATCATAGTGAAAATAAAATTACCAACCAAAACATTAATACAATTGTTGAAATGTTCAATTTTTTTAATGGTGGTTTTAAGTTTTGTTTTCTTCTGGTGGATATACTACATTAGTTTTTCCTATTTCAAGACCTCATTCTCCCTTTTTTTTGTATAAACATGACACTAGAAACATAAAACATTTTAAATTTCTCTAGCGTACATAATATATTTTTATTTCAAAATCAATGGATATACAACGTCCTCCCACACAGGGGCGGATCCAGGTGGGTGTAGGTGGTCTAGATATAAAGTATTTTTGAAAGTTTTTCGACTTTAGATATAAAGTAAAAGATGGCATTTAAGTCATAAATAGCTCCTTGGCTTATTGGTAGCTTCAAGTTTGGTTTAAAGTTGTGAAAGTCGGAGGTCCTGAGTTCAATCCCTCTAATGGTCATTTTTATATATTTATTTTCCATCTTAATATCGCAATTTTTAGTATGTTAATTTATCTTCCGCACCCAAATTCCTAGATCTGCCACTGCTCCCACACCCTTTTTCATAGGGGTCTAGAAGTTGTATTATATACCAATTCTACTTTTTGTGCCGCTAGGGCTAAGTCGTCAACCATATGGAAAAGAATTACCTGCCAAAGAGTTTGTATCTACTTAACTATTCAGTACATAAAAATCGTTTAGTCGTTCACCACTACCCGAATGAAATATTAGAGGTTTGATTTTTATCAACAATACGCACATGTGCACACCCACACACATTTCTATATAAAGGATACATTCATAATGATTCGAAAACCAAATATGGCCATATGGCTTTTTATCCACAATACCTATAAATAAGTGATTCTTACAGGTTTGTTTCATTAGTATTGAGCATGAGTACAATGAGTAGATTACATGAACAACCACATCGATCATTACAAACATCATAATCATATAATTATAGACATAAACCTCAAAACAGCATGCATTAAATTGTCTTTTACATATAAATTTATAACATGCATTAAATTGTCTTTTACATAAACCATAATAAGCTTCTCCATTTGACTTTGAAGGTCAAACATTCTAAACTTTGACCATATATATAATAAAATATAGATAATTATAATATGATAATAAGATATTTATATTTGTAGTTAAAAGATCTTTTAGAAAAATTTGACATTTATAAAACAAACTAATATATAGATTTATAAAGTAATGGTCAAAGTGTTGTCTTAGAGATCACAAAAAAAAAAAAAAAAAAACAAATTAGAAGCTTATTTTGGGATAGAGAAAGTAGTATTCAATGGCACGGGGCCTAAACTAGTTTATATAAAGTCAGTCGTCTTAGTTTTAGGGGTAACAAAGTTCATATTTGTGTCCTCAACTATTTCATGCTAATTTGATGCTTCACCAGTTCAGACTGTAGAGCAAATGACATGCGAAGCCCGCTAAGGTGCTAATAAATACTGGAAGTTTTCCTTGCCTTCTCTTACTGCCCAAAAGTAAAATTTGGTATCTTAACTACAGTATATATTTACTAACCTTGATCATAATCACACATTCACACATTCAAAAATTGTTCCACTAAGATGGCCACCAAAAGCGGATTACAGGAGTGTAAAGTTTGCATATATATTTCAAGAATATAATATAAAGATGAAAACAATTGAAATTAAAATTTCCAAAACAACTGCAATTAGAACTAATGACTGTCAAAACTGTAGTCACTGTGGTGGACACCTACAAACCACCCAGCCCAGCCATGTGTTTCTTCATGGCTCTATCCTTTCTATAGTGGTTGCTTACTCCACCTCTTCTTCCACGACCTCTTCCCCTTCCTCTACCAGCATTACTTCCGTCAACCACCTCTGAAGGACCAGACACATCCCCTTCTACTTCATTTTGCTCCTCCAATGCTTTAATAGCTCCAAGAGGACGGTTACCACCACGTCCAAGTCCATGTATTGCTTCTTTTTGGGCTTGTGTGACTAGAGATGCCTGCTGTTGATCAGAAACTGCAATAGAGCCCTCAACCTTGTAACTGTAATTTTTACCATCCTTGACGTAAAACTGAGGTTTCTTTTTAGAATTCCATTTGGCGGCACCAGGGGCAGAACTTTGACTTTCAGCTCGTGAAGATATGCTCATTTGTGATCTTACTCTCTCACGTAAAATCTCCGTCTCCTCTGCACCAGACTCAATAATTGTCATGCCCAGGTCGTCGAAAGAGTCATCATACTCATCTTCATACTCGTACTGCGACAATAATGCTGCAGTCTTCTCCACATCCTTCTCATCTCTAGAACCAAAGGCATCATCTTTAGTTAGATCAACTTTAGCTTTTCTTGTAAACCGTCCAGTTGAAGATGATGAAGACGAGATAGCTTCAAAGGTTGGCTTTTCAGGGACTGAATTTGTGACCTTAGTGGGCAACCCTGTAGGCTCCACCAATATCCCCTTTCCCTTATCCTTCTTCACTAATGGTGGAGTGGACTTGGATGGAAGTGTCTCCATTGAAGTGTCCAGGCTCTGAAGATCTTCATGCAAAGTTCCCTCCAAAATCCTTTGGATCACCTCCTCTGGACTATGGTCATATACTTCAAGACAAGCAGATATAAAACCTTTCCCATAATCAGGGAAAAGGTCTTTCACTTGACTGATTTTCGACTCTACAATTACTACATCTTCCATATGCAGGCCATCACTTCTGACAGAGCTGGTAGCATTGGGTAATTGCTTAGCTACAGTGCGCATTGGATGTGTCAAAATCCCAGTCAAGTATTGATATTGCTCATCATCGATTAAAAGCCATCCTGCAAGAAAAGTTGAATAAGCGTAGATCTAAGAAAACCTCCACAGTTTAGAAAACCTCTACTTTCTCTCCTCCGCTTTCCTACCCACCAGTCTAACAAGGGTTGAATATCGAGTTACTTAAAAAAAAAAAAGCATTAATATTCAGTTAAAATGCAATATCATGAGGTGAAATTAGACACATGCAGACATTCTCCAAATAAACACCAACTGCCTTCAGAGAAGAGCCAAAAGAAAATATCACCACATTTTTCTTTCATTTGTCTCCACAGCCTTCTCAATCATTATTTGCAGAATAAAGGAAAAGGCAAATATAAAGGACTGTAAGCGTGAAAGATTAAACTCGTCGAAACACAAGAAGGTACTGACAGAACGGAAAAGAATCCTATTAACTAGCCTATAACACATACATAAAACAGCACTGGTAGAACACCATCATTGCCCCAATGCTTACATAGAAACTCCCGCCGAAGTGGCGTACGAGGGGGTAAAACGTACACAGCCTTAGCCCTGCATTCCCATAACAGAGAGAGGTTGTTCCTAATAAGCCCTTGAACTGAAGTGCACCAACCATTTTCAACTTCACGTTGAAAAGAAGCATAAAGGGATATATGACTTATTTAATTTAATCCAATATAGTCCAAATCCGAAAAACGATGACTTTGGCTCCACAGGATATGGACTATAAGACCATACTAAAAAATTAAGAAGAAAAAGAAATACATAAAGAAAGAACAGCACTACAGCCGTCAGGACCAAGGATGGACNNTTGCGAACCCAATCTAGAAAGATATAGCATACTTCTAGTGATGCCAGTTCCCAGTGCCAATGTTCAAGACCAAATCTTTAGAAGTAACAGCCTCAAAAAAGCATATTACTATCAACATTCCAAGTCCAGTTATCATACCACAAAACTAAATTTTTTCACGGACAATTTTTATTCAGGAAGCAAGTGAAGGATGGTGGCTTACCACAAAAATTCTTTTTGTTTTTTTGGGGGAGGGGGGGGGGGGGGGGGGGGAATAAATTCCTCAAGTACCGTCAATCACTATTTTGTAAAGCCCGAACATGAGCAGTAAAATTGTCTACATTTATAACTACTTTGAACATCTCCATTTGGCACAATCTGCAGCCAATCCTATGGGTCGATTCTTTTTTAACCCACACCCCCCCCCCCCCCCCCCCCCCCCCCCCCCCCCCCCCCCCCCAAGGAACCATAGTAATGCAATAACCTAAATTCCTTTAGTGTAGAGTCTGAAAATTCTGCTTACCACCTTGCTGCAGGTTCTGAATCTTTTGCATCATTTGGTGGTGTTTCTCAATATTTTGAAGATATGTATCCCTATAACTTTTACCCTGTGCATGCTGTGGGACTGCAGCTATAGCTTTAAAAGTTTGAATTAATATATCAGCTCTTATAACTGGATCCTCAACACTGGCAGGAAACATCTTCATGGTAGCTGGGAAGGAACGGTCATGTTTGAATAACTCATCAGTCAGGTAACAAATATCCAATAATTTCCATCCAAGATCAACAATCCGCACAGATAGAATTTTCAAACTAACAAAAACATCAGAAAGAATTGAAGAATCATCCCGCCCATCAGCTAAGATTATTCGGAGTCCCTGTTTCAAAGAGGGCAGCAGCGAATCATGCAATGTTGCGAGAATATACATCAAATCCTCATTCCCGTGACTGCGGAAGTAGAGTAGGCACTTGATTAGTTGATAGAACGAAAGGTAACCAACGAACAACATGTAACATGAAATCTTAGTTTAACTTTGACTGTTTGTTTTTACATTTTCATCAGAAAGCTACAGAAGTACATACCTAGCATCAACAGGGCAGGAGAAGAAAACAGCAGCAGGTCTGTAAGCTTTAACAAATGCGTCCATGGACACAACAGCATCATTTAAGAAATCCATAACCTGCACAAGTGAAATACACAACAGACAAGATATAAAGTTAGCTGAAGACCTAGTTGGAGAAGAAAACTTAAAGTTAAGCTACCAGAAACAAGGCATTTGGTATTGGATGACATAAATTATTCATTAATCCACAGAGAATGCTGGCTCTCTCATATGAAAACCAAATGCTCGATAATAGCAAGTGAGGAACTTACAACTAACCTCCAAGTATTCTACATGTTGTCGACTGGAACCATGGTCTTCATAGACACTACCAGAAATCAGAGCCTGACCAAAGCAAAGATACGGGCTTCAAATTCCAGAGATAAAATTCCAGGTCACACTGTTCACTTTTACAGTAACAGGGTAACAGATACACCCAGCAACAAGTTCATACAAATATTATACTTCGCCTTGAATCCAGTTGCCTAATTTTAAGTTTACTTCTTAATTATCTGAAGGCCACAATTTTCACCAGAATTGTGCAGCTCCTTGGCAAAGTAAAGCATTTTGCAATTTTACACAGAATGTATCATGTAACCATAGCCCACTTATGGTTTCAACCGCAGTAATCCATGCAGACAACTGCAACATTATATCCAAAAGAAAAAAAGCTGAAAACAAAAGTTACAGATAACTAAGCTTATAAATCCTTTAAAAACCAACCTGTAACTATAATAAGAAGTCTATGACTGAGGGGAAGGTAAAGGGAGGGTGTAAAAAAAAAAAAAAAAAAAAAAAAAAAAAAAAAAAAGAGCACAAGCGTAATAACTGCCATGCCATAGCTCTTCATCAAGACTTCAAGACTAAAGAGGACAAAACCAAGCTAGACTTATACCACATGGCACAGGTAGAAAGTGAGGAGCTATTACACTTCATCTTAAGTATCTCACACTCAACTATAAACCAAGAAAATGCGTAATGAGACCGTCTATATTAACTTAAAATAGATGAGCTTCACTTCTAAAGGTGTAAGCGTCACTTAACAGTTTTGAAAAGGTCACTCACAGTCCTTTTTTCAGTTCAGAAAACTCTTTATAAATGGATAGAATGGGTACAGCCTAGGAGGATAAGCAACCCCCAAAGAGAAAACTAAATACAACTTACACCAATTTAGTTGCTAGACTGCAATAGGAATTTCCTTAAAAGCACCAGCAGTCTTAGCCCACAAAGAAGCTAGGAAAGCAACCTGAACCCAAAGCTAATCTAGGGAGTGATAGATATATGAACAAACAAAGGAATTTCTTTGAAACCGAATACGGCAAATAATGGATATGACCGTACACTCGTATGGTACCATAACAACTTCCTTGACTTCTGTCCCCTAGAACCTCTGTACACCACTCAGTCTTACACAGTCACTTCTTTTACATTTTGGCTTAGAGTGTAAAGATAAAATGTGACCACCACTTAACTCATTATGTGACTAAGTCTTTTTCAAGCTAAAAACTGCCATTTTCGAAAATTTACGGTCAACTATAGATATGTGCATCTATATCTCAAGACAGAAGATATCAGAAATTAGCGCTCCCCATTTTCATTTGCTGTTTAATTGGAATGTTCCAATTAACTTATTGGAAGTTACAAATTGTCATAGATAGTAAACTGGAACTACAATCAAAATCTCTCCACAAAACCCGTTACCAAAGACTCGGCATCCATTGTCCCACTGTGGTTATTCCACCTCAATAATGCCATCAGGTAAAGACTAGTTAAGGTGGCAAAATCAAATTGAAAACACCATAAAACACGGTAGAGGATCCGAAACATGGTAAGCAGCATCGCAAATCGTTATAGTTGGAGGCTGTCCAATCCAGTACGACAGAGGAGGTCTGTATCTCAACAAATTTGGTTCGACAAAACCATTAAACTAATAATTGATAACCCCAGTTATCAATGTAGCTACACACTTAGATGACCTAAACCAAAGAACATGAGTCAAAGGGAAGGTAAAAATATGCAGCAATTCATTCTCGTATCCAGTGGATTCATCAGATTATGTATCAACTCCTACCAATAGTTGATGAAACTATATTTCATCATCATATTTATTGTCAGAAAGCAAGCCATACATCATACAGCCAAGCGAAAGGCTTAGATTAGGTACCTCCAAAGATGACTTGCAACGCTGAAACATAGTGAGAACAATACTCAAGAGATGGGACATCATGGAAGTAAATGATCCAGGGATCTCAGGCTGTGCAGTTATAGCATTCAAAACCTAAAGATGGAAAAACAATTATATACACAGTATCTAGAAATAATATGTAAAACAATTAACAATTTCATTATAACAGCTCAGCTGACATCATCAATGAACCCCCTAAGGTAATATCTAAAGCATGATTTTATCAAGTGAAACACAAGATTGACAAAGCTGCAATGTGGAACAAAAACCACCAACAATGTTATCACTGGTCTACTTGTTCTAGCTTGTATATGTTCTAGCTCCTGTAAAGGTAAAAGGACAAAGGTAAAAGAGTTGTTCTAGCTCACTAGTATATGCTCTAGCTCCTGTAAAGTTAAAAAGGTAGAATGACCCTTTTGTAAAGTTAAACTGAACAGATAAAAGGGTAGTAATTCTGGTCTAAATCCCTTGTATATGTTCTAGATCTTTTTTTGTTATATAAGGTAAGAAATCAGATCGCGCCTAAATTGGACAACAACCAACCCATCCTGTTTTATATAAGGAAAGGTACATATGCTCTTGAGGTCAAAAAGAAATGACAAAAGAAGCCGCTAGAAAACCTAAAAGTAGTACCGTAAGCCCATCGGCAACCCTAAGACTCGGCAAAAAGGAACCCTTCCCAAAGCCGTTAAAAGGGGCAGACGACTATCTTTAAAACCGAAAGCACGTGACTTCAAGAGCAAATCGAAACCCACAAAAGGCTCAAAACTTAAAAGAAAATGAAAAAGAATTACTGAACTAAAAAGGAAAGAAAGAAAAAAAAACTTAAGCTCAAGAAAAGGAAGGGGGTGTTTTTCTCTCACAGAGAAGGGAGACCTTCTCACCCTGTTTGCAACTATATGTTCTAGCTCCTTAATGTGCCTAACACTACTATTCCTCACTGATGTAAGTTTCAATCTCCCATTGTAACATTCCAGTCGCCACTACCTACCAATCATTGACTGCCTTGAAATTCTTTTTTCCTACAAAACCTTTGCTATCCAATGACACTAGGATCTTCCTTTTTCTTGTCCTTTTAGTTTTTCCTTTACTAGGGAAAGGGAGAGAAGGGGTACGGGATGTCTGACCCCAGACTATAAGGTAATCAAAGCCACTGATATGCAGAGAAAAAGAAAAAAGGACTGGCTGCAATAGATCCAATTATTCACTAAAATAAGTCATAAATAATCCCTTTGAAAACCTACAAATTTATGAGCATAAACACACAATGTATACCACATGTCAGCAGATACATGTAAGTCAAGTATTTTGCCAGTTATCACTAAAGATGGAATTCCTAGAGAGTCAACAAAAGCTCACCAATTCTCTAGTCAAATCTTCATTCTCATGACCAAATACTGCACATACATCCAACAACTTTGGCAAATCAAGTAGTTTCTTTTCCTGCAGAAGGACTACAAACAGAACAAGTAAACAATAGTGTTTTGAGTAAAGAGTATAACAGAACAAGATAAGGAAAATCCTCTCCACAAAATTTCTCCATAGAGACGACTACATATAACTATATAAGGACTTGCTTCATATAACTTGCCAATTACTATTCTAGTTTGCCATCCCACTCTGAAGTAATATTAAGTTTTTCATGTAATGATGAGAAAAAACATGCATAAATAAGATGCATTCAGGATTTATGGAAAACCTCTATCAAAAGCATAAAAAATTTCCTAAATATTGCATAACAAAATAAAGAACTTGCCTAAAGTTGCCCATCTACAGCAATAACAACATTTGTTTAGGGTTCTGAAATTCAACCTAGGCTTTGTTTAACTTAAAGTAGTTATCCTAACCAAGGTTAAGGCATTTAGTAGTTTGGCTTCGGAGGATAATCCTTTAGAAGGCCATGCATATCCTAATTTCTTTGTTGGATTGTGGTGGTTCATCCTATAGAACTTAGACAAATTTCCAGATCCTATATTTTTCACTTTCATAAACGCATTGCCTACGACTGCAGCTGCACTTCGATAAAGATAAGACTTTACCAGTTTTTAGCTTGAACACACCTAAAACTGCAGAATACTATAAGTATACAATGCTTCCGGCACAGGAAACTGTGATTACTCCCTAACAGAGAAAGTAGCGAAGCATATTAAATCCACAACATTTTATCCTGATTTCGTACTATGATGACACTCTTTCAAAGTTTCTGACCCAAGCCTATCAAACTATGATAAACAACCAACAATTATTAATGTGTAATTGGCATCTAAAGTCAACTTGGCAGGAACTGTCAGTGTACAATGGTTTGCACCATAAATGTCAACCTCAGAGTCGTGCCAATAAGGGTGTCCTGTTGACACGGAACCCCATGTGAAGAGTTAGACTGACAGGTTTCTGCAGCACATAACTAATGAAGAGTACATTATATCAGAGACATAAAAACCATAAGCTTTCACAGGGAATCATATACCAAACATGAATATGAAGAACAAAAACCAATGTTCTAGAACGTCAAGTCCTTCATCTTTCTTTGTACACCTCTGGGTGATTGAGGAACAATATAGGAATCTTTTGTTGCCAGGACGGTATCAAGAAAAACTAACCTAGGCATATAAGATAACCCACCTTCATGGTCTTTTTTACTCAAGCTCTCTGCGGCACCAACACGTGGATCCCTATGAGAGGATCTGCACCCAAAAAAAAACATTGCATGTATGTTAAAATTCAAAATCACGTTACACAGTAATAATACGCATAAAATATTCTTCACATTGGACACTAGCTTAAAACAACCGTAACTGATGCTATTCATATTGGTTAATTATGAAGACTCACATCCGATACAAAACCATGAAAACACGGCGGCTCAACTCCAAGTCACCAACAATAACGCCAGCAACAATTCCCTTGGCTCCATGGTAGGGGAAATCGTACCATCTACTCCTAAACTGTAAGAAGCTGTCAAGAAATTCATGCAAGGAAGTGTCTCCCGCTACTGCATAAAAGCATCAAACAAAGAAAAGTCAATACCAACATCTGAGGTCAAAAGAAAACGAACAGTATGATCAAAATTAAGATCCTATCTACATCCCTTAAAAGCCACTGAATAATAGCATCCAGCACGAAAAAAAGATCATAACTAATTTCTGTGATAAAAGCAAAATGGGAATCAGAACCAAACTCAAGCTATACCCTATCAACATCCCCCACAAATTTTATCTCTTAAGTATGTTCACATTGAAGAGCTCGAAGAACTGATTAAGCAAGACAAATTGTCAAAACAGAGAATTTTGCCAATGCTCTGGAAAGTTATATCTTCATATGATTCATCCACATGTTCATAATTGTTCTCATTCGCAAGGAATGGCAACATAGCGACCTCCCCAAATGACATATAACTAAAAAATCCTCGAAGCACCACCTTTCCCTTCTTTCCCAGTACTCTGTACAATATGCACATAATGTAGCAACAAACAAACGAACGATCAGACAGACACAAGTAAGCAACATGTTTTACTAACAAAAGCCACAATTTCACCAGCTAGACAATTCCTTATATCATTTAGCTTTAATGGTCAAACCATGTCAACTTTGACCATCATTTTATGATAATAACTACGAAACAAGGTATCCTCAAGGAGCAATATTGGCCCAATGGTTGGGAGTTCAACCTACTCAGGGTTGTCTCAAGTTCGAATCCTTATATCCCCTCCTCAACGGTATTAGCTGCACCTATGTACCAAAAGAAAAGAAAACAACCCAACCCTATGCAACATCTAAAGATAACTTAAAAAAGGTTTTTATCATGTCTTTATAGTTGGATAAATTAGTAATCAAAGTCCGTAAACTTTGACTTTAAAGTAAAACGTGACCAACTAATTTGTGCCTTACAGAGTACTACTCTCTAACCAACCATTAAGAGCCAGAAGGTACCGTCTTCTTTTATCATAAAATTAGGCGAAGCCATGCTGGCCAATAAAGGGATATATATCTCTTATTTGACTTGGGTTTGCACGAAGTTTGGGTTAATTTAGCTTCGAGATAACTCGTCTACTTTTATATTTTCCAAGAATTCGCGTAAGCAATTAGCCTTTGATCAATCAAATTAAAAATAATCAACTATATGATATTTATCAAGGAAGGAAAATAAACCTTGGCGCCAGAAATCACGGGGCTTCAACTTGAGCAACCTAGCCAACTCTCTATTAAGAAGATCAACGACACGCTGCGACTCAACCGGGTCGAACCCGCCACCTTGATCAGCACCCAAACCAACAGCAACAGCTTCATCCTGGGGCAGGTAATTTACGAAATTGCCCGCCGTCGAAACCCACTCCCCATTCTCCCCCAAACGCAACCTACTAGTAGTATTAGTACTAGTACTAGTACTAGTAGCAGTGGCACTATCGTTACTTCCCTGAGCTTTCGGGGGTTGGCGGAGAGAAGAGGAGAGAGTTGCGGAAGGTGAATTGTGGGTTTTGGGGATGTATGTTTTCTGGGTTTTGCCACGGTAGCCCCCCCTGCTGTATGATGGTCGGTACGACATTATTAGGACAAGTTTTGGAAGAGACAAGTGTTGGAGGGGCTTTTGTGTTTTGGGGGGATTGAGGGGAGAAAGGGGTTCCGCTGGTGTTGATTGACCTCTATACACTTCCAAGGAGGTGGAACTGCCGAATTCTTTCCCACTTTTTGGTGAATGGTGGGTTGAGTGGGTTTGTTTTTCACCGTATGATTTACTTTGGATTCGAACCGAGTAGGATCATATTAGGACCGCAAGACTTGAGTTTTTAACACTTCAAGATCTTAACGAGTATAAATTGTTTCTAACTTCAACAGCAACTGCTCTAGGTTGATTTGAGGGTTTTCAAGGCTTCAAGACTAACTACTCTCATATAAAACTAGTTCTCGAAACCCGTGCGATGTACGAGATTCATGTTAATACTCATTTTTATTGTCATCATGACATTAAAACCAAACACATTAAAAGTTTAATAATAAATTGAGCTATTATTATCACACCATATTGAACTTAACTCAAACAAATTATTAATGGGCAATGTATGTCGAAAAGAATATAAAAAAGACTAATAGGAAAGTTTGAGAAGACTTGTTTATTGATGACATATCAATAATAACATTGTATTGAGGTGGCTACATCAAATGTTTTAATAAGAAAATAAAGTAAATGCAAAAAAGAAAAATGAAAGATAGAACTATTTAGATGGGATTAACTGTTGAGCAAGTGTATTTGATGATAACCTTCTAGCAATAAAAGCATTGACTTTTGCACCTAGTTGACAACAGTTAACGTAATAGCAATACGCCAAAAAAAATGAAGTTTAAGGACTTTTCTCTCACTAGTTGAGAGCTTCTCTCACTAAAAAAGTGAGGTTACTTTTCCAAAAAAAAAAACGTGGATACCTTTTCAGGGTTTATTCCCCTACAAAAACACTATAGCCCACAAACATTCCTAGGGCTCTTTGCGTATTCGGATACTCTACCTAGATTCCTTATCCGTTTAGTGTGCTATGGATCTTTAGCTAATCGTTTTTCCCATGCGCGTTTGATCTAACGTCTGAGATCATTTCTGACCCTCTGACAATGTTGGAGCTGCAGGCATTTAATGCAATGTTAGAGTTGCAGTGGGAGTTTTATAGATATCAATCATACTTTTGCTTTTGAAGTACCAATGGATGGCAAGGAACCTGTATGGACGTGTTGTTCTCTGTACCAGTTATAGATAAGGTCGCTTGAGGTTGTGGCTCTTCGGATCTGAGCTTAAGCTCCTCCTCTCCTTATGATGCGAGTGATTTGCTATTTAAGACTAGTAGTTGGCACAGTGACCCGCAACTTTCATTATTACCCTCTGTCTTCTTTTTATACCTCAGATTATTGCTTGTTTCCTTTTTACCTTTTGCCCTTCCTCTAAAACTTGGCTAGATCTGGTACTTTTTGTGTCTATTTTCTGTGTTTCTCATCTGTGTTACTGGTTTTCTATGGATCGCCCTAATGGACTTCCTTCTAGAATGGGTGTGGTTGTTGAGCCACAACAGTTCATTTTAACTGAAGATGCGATCACCTGGGAGTATACTGCCATTGGGGTCTTCATTGATGTTGCTCCTCCTACCCCGACTCAGGTCCAGGACGTGGTGAATGCTACATGGGATGCTAGGGAGCAGGTGAGGGTCCATCAAATGGGTGGATATATGCTGTTTGAATGCATGAATATCTTTGATTGCCAGGATATTGTGGTTCAAGATACTATCTCTATTATGGGAAGGTTCATGGTGGTGCGTCAGATGACGCCTTTTTCAATCCCAAGGAACATGAACTTCCGTGATGGGGACCTGTGGGTCCGCATTGAGGGCCTACATGTGGGCTTTATCCATGAAGGAATGGCCACTGATCTGCTGCGCCATGCAGGGGAGGTCCTTTATTTTGATGTTGTTCATAACCAACATATCTTTACTACTAGTATAAGGGCTAGAGTTCGGATCAATGTCACTATCCCCCTTATCCCTGAATGTTATGTCCACATTGGAGGTGGGCGTATGGTGTGGGTCTACTTCAGGTATGAAATAGTTTTCCGCTTCTGTAAGAAGTGTGGGAGAATCGGTCATGCCACGATGCATTGTAGGCTGACTGACTTTCTTGCTCGAAGGATGGTGGAAAGGAGGATTGGGGGATTTGAGGCGGATGGTTTTAGAGTGAACCGTGCTGGTCAGGGTGAGCCTCTTTATACTAACATGATTAGAGGTTTGCCTGATGTGGAAGTGTATAGGAATACTAGGGTTTTATTTGGTGCGTTCCCTGAAGAGGACGCTATGGAAATGGAGCAGGAGGAGCATGCAACTATGCATGTTCCTGGGCAGGCTGTGGGTCCCTCAAACACAGTTGTGATGGAGGCTCCTGAAGATTCAGTGATAACTGCTGCTGCGTATCAAGAGGGGCTGATAAGGACTACTGTGGATGGAAGGGGTGATAGGAGAGATGGGAATGATAGAGACAGTGATAGGGTGGAGGTGGTCCCAATGGAGAGAGATCCTGGAGAGAATCTAGTTGTGTCTGAAGAAAGGGCTCCTGCTGTGGAAGATCCTAACAGAGAGGATGTTGGATTAGTCAATAGAGGTCCCACTTTGATGGATTCACAGATTACTCAGGCTCCTATGATTAGGACTGGGACCCAACAGCCTTCTGATGGTGATAATAGTGGGGTGAATCCACCCCCTCCTTATGTGGGTGGTTTGGGCCATCCCTGGCGCATGGAAGTGTCTGAAAGGTTTGTTAGCGATGATGGTCTTCAACCATTTGGGCCTGGCCTAAATGGGTTTGTTTTTGGGCTCTCTGACTACCAGTTGCAGTGGGGAAATCAGGGGTTCCCTATATTTGTCCCAATCATGCTTGGACAGGCCCAATTTCAATCCCCTGCTGCTCATTTCCCAATCCTGCCTCCAGGACCTACTGAAGTTGGTCCGAGTAATTGGGAAAGCCTTGCTGGCTCACAGAGACCTGTGATCCCTAGTCCTGCTCGGTTGGGCTCCCTTGGGTGGGCCAGCTGACAAAGGTAAGGCAGGTGTTTTTGTCTCTGCAGGTTCAGAAGATGATGATGGGCCAACTTATAAACGCAAGGGTGATAGCCATTCTCCCTCTGAAATTATTGTGATTTCCTCTAACTCTTCCTCTTACCCTTCTCTTGATTCTGAATCTTATGAAAGTGGTGACTCTATTTTCCAATCTGTTGAAAATGTTTCTACTGGGAAATTCTCATCTGATTCCAAAAAGGAAGAGGACATTTCTGACTTGTCTAAAGGAAGCACACCAAGCCTGAAGCGAAAGGAACCAGAGCCAAGTAACAGGCCTCCCCGCCTTACTGCGAGGACCACTGTGGGCCAGCTGCGACCTAGGCCTAAGAAGCAAATGTTGGATGGGTTCTTGCCTATTCCCTCTGAAGAAAATATGCTCGCTGACAAGGCCGCCTCTGCTAACTCTTTTTGCCATGGACAGGGGAGGGGTCTGGACCTGAACTTGCACGGTGGTGGTATCCCTGATCAGGGGTTCATTATCATTGAAGGCGAATCAGATGATGAAGTTGCGTCCGAGCTGCGGATGGATGTTGATGTTGGGCCAGTGGTAGATGGCCGCAAGGAAGAAATGGGTTCGGTGGTTCCCCTCTGTGAACCACCCAAGTCTCCATGAAGATTATTTCGTGGAACTGCAAGGGGTTGAGCCAAAAAAATCCCTCACAGTCATCTACAAAAGGTTGTTGGCACTCACCTTAAAGCCGAGTTTGTTGTTCTTGATGGAAACGAAGTCCTCCGTTGGTGAGGCAATGTGTAATGTTAATCTAAATAATGGTGTATGCGTCGCTGGAGTGGACGTTGTAGGTTCTAAGGGTGGTCTATTGTTGATTAGCTTTAATAATACTTGTGTTGTTGTAGTTTTTTTTATGTTCTAATGCAATCCTTTGCAAGATAAATGAAGTGAATGGCTCCTTTTGGTACTTGTTATGTCTTTATGGAGCGCCTGCAGTGAGTGATAGGCAAGATGTTTGGACTAAAGTTGAATCTTTGCTGAATATGTACCCAAAGTGTGTTATTCTTGGTGATTTTAACCAAGTGGAACTTTTTGACGACAAGTTAGGTGGGTCTAATGTCATTCAGGGGTGGATTACATTTGTTGACTGGAGGCTGAGGAATGAGCTTTTTGAATTCCCTTTCTATGGCCCTAGGTTCACATGGACAAATGAAAGAGAGACAGATGACTTAATTATGGAGAGAATTGATAGAGCATATGGCTCCCTTGTGTGGGCCAACTCGTTTCCCAATGCCTTTCTATTGAATCAGCCTATTTTGGCTTCTAATCATGCGGCTATTAATCTCCATCTTGGTAGCCCTATGTGTACCTCTAAAAGAAAGAGGACTTATAAAGTGGAAAATTGGTGTTTGATGGCTAAGGAAATTGGGGCATTGATCTTGACAGGTTGGGGGAATTTATTTAGGGGGTCTGAGATGTTCAAGGTGTCTCGCAAGCTGGAAGGCATCAAAGATGTGTTTATTAAGTTGGTGTGTTAATAATAAGAAAAGGTGGGGTATCGATTGGAAAAGTATGGTGGAGGACCTTAATGATAAAGGTTCGGATGTTGTAACTATCTTTGAGGCGGCTACTTATCTCCAAACAAGAAAACATTGGATTGGGAAGACGGAGGTCAATCTGGACTTTTGGAAACAACGTGCCAAAATGAAATGGACTCGTGACGGGGATATTGCCTCCAAACTGTTTTTCTCGTCTGCATGTTCGCGCAAGAGTAAGAATTGTGTTCGGATGCTTCAAAACGATGATGACACCTGGTTACATGAGGAGAGTGATATTACCTTGGCTTTCCTTCGCTATTTCCAACAGTTCTTCCAACCCTTTGACCCCATAGAAGGTAACTCATGCAGGCCCCTTTTTGTTCTTGATGCAATTGTTAATTCTAGAATTTCTGCTGAAATTTGGAAGGGAGGAGGTCCAAAAAGCGGTATTTTCTCTGGGTCATGGGAAAAGCCCGGGGCCTGACGGTATTACTGCTGAATTGCTCCAAGTACACTAGAGTACTGTGGAGGGTGATATTTTTAGTGCTGTATCTCAATTCTTTGATAGCGGGTTTATGCTGCGCGAATGGAATCGCTCTCATATTGCGCTTATTCCTAAAATTGATAACCCGTTGTTGGGTGTCCCAATTTCGGCCAATTAGCCTCTGCAATGTTCTAGACAAATGTATTGCCAAGTGTTTGGTGGGAAGGCTGAAGAAGGTGATGCCCAGGATTATTGGTGATTTTCAAAATACGTTTGTGAGGGGCCGACAAATGGCTGACAGCTGTTTAGTGGCTCATGAGCTTATCTCATTTGTTAACAAAAGGCGAAGTGAGAGGAAGTGTTTGGCTGTGATCAAAATTGACATGAGCAAAGCGTATGATAGAATAAACTAGGATCTTTTGATCGAAATTCTTAGTGTATGGATTTCCCTACTGTTGGATTCGTTGGTTTTACCAGTGTGTGTCTACAGTCTCATATAATGTGCTCGTCAATGGTGTTCCATCTGATGAATTCCTTCCTAAGTGTGGTTTGCGACAAGGCGACCCTATCTCGCCGTATTTGTTTATTATGTGCATGGATGTGTTATATCGTATGTTACTGTTGCATGAGGCGAGAGGAAGTTTCAAAGGTATCAAAGTGGCAAGGAGAGCCCCGTCAGTCTCTCACCTCTTCTATGCTGATGATGCGTTCTTATTCTTTGAAGTCAATGCTGAATCTTGCAAGTGGATCAAAAATATCTTGGACCAGTTCTGTGCTATGTCGGGTCAAGTTGTGAATTTGGATAAGTCCTTTATTAAATTCTCTCCTAACACCCCCCTAGCGCTTAAGAAGGTTGTGGCGGACACATTGGGAATTCATCAAACGGATAATCTTGGGGTGTATCTAGGAGTTCCGGTGGATTTGACTCAGAGGAAGGTGGCAAGCTTCCAATTTACTATTGATCTGATGCTGAAGAAAATTAACTCCTGGTCGAGTTTGAGATTATCCCAACCTGGTAAGTTGGTCCTCATTAACTCGGTGTTGATAGCCTTATTTTCCCATATTATGGCTGTTTTCCAGCTCCCAGGTACTATTATAAATAAGGTTAACGCTATTCTTGTGAGATTCTGGTGGGCTAACTCTAATTCAAAAGGGATTCACTGGGTAAGGAAAGAGGTTGTTTGCCTCCCCAAAGGGTATGGAGGGGTTGGTATTCGGAACGTCGGTATGTTCAATAGGGCTCTTTTGTTTAAGCAAGCGTGGAGGATTGCGAAAAATCCTAAACTTCTTATAGCCAAAATCTATGAATACAAAATTAGCCAGTTTCCAAACCTCGGTTATAGAGTTGCCTCTTTTGCCTGGCGAGGAATGTGTAATAGTGTGAACCATTTCCGGGATGGGATCAGATGGAAGATTGGTAATGGTAATAGTTTAGGAGTGCTTGACAGGGACTGGGTGGAGTCGGGGTTGGTTTCAGTAAAGGATGATATTCCCCTTGGTGTAGTTAGTAACCTTCGCGTGAAGGATTTGATCTTAAACAACCCTAAGAGATGAGATAAAGAGAAAAAATTTCATCTGTTTGAACATGATTCGGCAATTGAGATTTTAAAGATAGAATTACCATCTTCGGAAGAAGAGGACTCTTGCTACTGGCTTCCCTCGAAGACGGGACTCTTCTCTGTTAAATCGGGTTATGCTTGGTCTATGCTTGGTGACCCTAGTGTGCTCCAGATTCCAGAAGCCGAGCAAAATTTCTGGAAAAAGCTATGGGCTTTGGATGTCCTCCCGAAGTGGAAACTGTTTGCTTGGAAACTGATATATGGGGCTGTGGCTACTAAGACTCAGTTGGCGAGGAGAGGGATGATCTTTGATGACACATGTGTTCTTTGCCGGAATTCTAAAGAAACGTTAGATCATATCTTCAGGTATTGCCTCGTCTCTCAACATATTTGGAAGGTGTCAGACCTTGGTATCAATATCCAAGCCTCTAGTTTGTTGTCTACCAAAAACTGGATCATGGATATGGTTCTATTCCTTTGTAAACTAGATAATGGTGTTAGAAGGGTTTCATCTTTCTTCGCCATCCTTTGGGCCATCTGGTTGCATCGCAATGATGTAATCTTTAATGGCTGTGATGTTCAACCTACTTCGATTCTTGCCTGTGCTAGAAGTCTATGCACTAACCTGGATCGTAATAAAAATGCCCCCTCTTTGATGGATAAGAATTTTGGGGAGACTGAGAAAGGACCACCAGGGTTTGATGTGGCTAAAATTGGATCCTACGAGTTTGGTTCTCCCTGTGGGATTGTCTTTGAAGTGGATGCCTCTTGGAAGAAATATGAAATGGCAGGTGCGGCTGCCTGGATTTGTTGGCAGTCTCATCGAGAGTCTAAGATCGCTGAAAGGGTTGTTTCTAGGTTTGCTTCCTCAACTCTGTTCATGGAGGCAATTGCGATCAAGGAAGCCTTGAGTTGGGCTTGGGAGACTAAGTATAGTGACGTGAAAGTTCTCACGGACTGTGCCTCTGCGGTGGGTATTCTTCGGGGTTTTATTGCGACCCCTATGAATTGCAAGTGGGTATTCCAAGATATTCTTACCCTAGGGGAAAGGTTCTGTATGTGTTGGGTTATTAAAGTTGATCAGGAATTAGTTTCTCAGGCTCACAACCTTGTTGCAAAAGGTCGACAGCCTGCTGCTGCTGGATTGAATAGCTCAGAGCTAGGTTTTTAGTGCTTTAATGATCTTTCTCAAGAAAAGAAAAGAAAAAAATAGCAATACCCCAATGCATAGTAGCAACACAAAAGCTTTGACTATGCATAACGGTGGCAAACATATAACACTAAAAGCATAAAAGCACTAATGTATATCGGCTAATCGTCAAACCTTCGGCAAACTTACAAAACTTCACTACTTCAAACATAAAGCTTGCACATAATCTCATGTAAAGGTATTATTCACCATATAAGGTATAATAAGCTTATAACTCATCACTAATATGACAACTCGATGCAAGAGGATTAAGAAGGAAAAAAACAAAAAAACATCATGGCCGGTTCATAAGTGTATCAATGTACACATAATATCTATGAGAATTAGTATATGTTTTATCACCATATAACATAATGAAAAAAAATTCTTTTAACAGTTAGGGAAGAAGAAGTAAGGTCAACCTTTAATATCATCCATGGTATCCATTATGTACAATTTCGTCGTTACTTGTCAATTTTCCATGTATCAAGTGTGCTGCAATCAAAATCATCTTTAGTTAAGAAGTACATATAATTAATTGGTTATGCAAATAATGATGACAATGGCCAACGATTCAAGTAATAATCAAATCATAGTTAATGAATGCAAAATAAAGAATACCAAAGGAATCAAGTATATGCAAATTGAAAAAAAAAGGAAGAGCGAACTGATACATTGGCTTCAACGATTGGCATGTATATATACACTTAAGATAGATTCATAACTAAAACTTCTATCATCTAATAATTTACATTATCATCTTTTTATCTAGATAAAACTTTTATGCTAAGTCAGATTTTTTGGGAGAAGAGTCATGTGCACAGTTCTGTCTTCTACATTTGCTTATAATAGTCATGACCAGTGTGATAGTTACTTACTTAGCCACCAATTCACAAAAAAAAATTATAAGAACTGTTGGGATATTAGAGTCGTCTAGAGTTTCCTTGTTTAAAGACTTGTAGAGTTGCTCGCTTATAGGTCTGCCAGACTGCTACTGATATATGAAAAACATGCATTTGTTTTCGCAGTTTATTATATTGTTAGGTAATTGCTGCTGTGCTGCTGCACATATGAAACTTATGGAACTGACCTTTATCAATCTGTTAAGGCTTTGACATTATCCCCAACCTCATTTCATTTTTTCCAACTTCTTCTAACGATGAAATGATAGCTATTTTTAAAAAGATAAAGGCTATGACATTATCCCCATTCTCATTTCATTTTTTTTTCCAACTTTTAATTAGAAAATTCGAAGCCATCCCAGTGAACGTTCTATCTCTTTCTATACGTTGATACCATTGTGTTTGGCTATTTTGACATTATCATATCATCATTTTAACACTATCATTATCTTGTAACATTTTAGATATCATTCTATCATTTTGACACTATCATATTATCATTTTGACACACTATCATCATCTTGTAGCATTTTAGCTTATCTTTTACATGTGTTTTTAAAAAATGAGGCTATTCAGTGAAAAATACATCCTACGTAGCTGCCTTCTATGCTCCCTAAAAATGCTTATATTATTATATAGATATTAATTGTTTTTCAATCTCATAAATGTAGAAAAGCATTTTATTTTCAAATACCTTGTAAAATATAGGAAAATTTCCGTTTTGGTTGCCTGTATTTTGGCGAAATGTCATTTTACGTGTCCGAAGTTTGAATATTATCATTTTGGGTACCTCAAAATAAGACGAT
>CAAKMY010036978.1:0-15825 GCA_901111285.1 Corrigiola litoralis
CTGCGTTTCTCCCGGACCGTCTCACGAGGCACGTGTCCACGTTGCACCACAGATGTAACCTCGAAAATAATCCCAAAACGCGGAAATCCCCGCGAATAAAAACGCTTCTTTCCATAAATAAATACTACCCCACTACCCCACCACCCCTTCTATTTATAGTAACATCCTCCCTCCTATCATTTCATTACATTTCATCTCTCTTACCAAAAACAACCCCCCTCCTCTATCTTCAGATCCGATCAACCAATCAAAATGTCGTACTACCCAAGAGGACGCGGCGGCGCGGACGACGACGCCGACGACTTCGACGAGTACGACCCCACCCCCTACGGCGGCGGCTACGACCAGTCCCTCACCTACGGCCGCCCCATCCCCCCCTCCCACGAGACCTGCTACCCTCCCTCCTCCTCCTCCTCCTCCACCGGGGACCACTTCGACTCCTCCCGCCCCTCCTACACCTCCTCCGCCCAGCCCTCCGCCTACGCCGATGACGCCCTCGACAACGAGTACAAGAGCTACTCCCGCCCCGCTGCCAGGCCCGCCCCCGCATACTCCGGTGGGCCCGGGTTCCAGCCCCACCTGCCTACCCCTGGCGGGTACGGGGGCAGGCAGGATGAGTTTCAGGACGCCCCCTCTAGTTTTGGCGGGGGTAGGCCTGGAGCAGCTGGTGGTGCAACTGGGTATGGAAGAAAAAGCGACTATGATGATAATCCCGGATACGGACCTGGTGGGGCTGGTTATGATGATGCCCCCAGTTCCGACTACGGGACTGGGGCTGTGTATGGGAGGAAGCATGAGAAGAATGAGTATGATGCCCCTTCGGAATATGGGAGGAAGAATGAGTATGATGCCCCTCCTCCGAGCTCGGAATATGGAGGATCGCGGTATGGGAGGAACAATGAGTATGGGGAGAAGCCTAAGTATGGGAGGAAGAGTGATGATGATGACGAGGATAAGCCGCGCTATGGATCTTCTTATGGGAGGAAGAATGATGATGAGGATGAGGATAAGCCGCGCTATGGGTCGTCTTATGGGAGGAAGAATGATGATGATGACGAGGATAAGCCTCGCTACGGGTCGTCTTATGGGAGGAAGAGTGATGATGATGATGATAAGCCTCGCTATGGTGGTGGTGATGAGGGCTATGGCCGCAAGAAATATGTGAGCATTTTCGTCTGATTACTCTTTCTTTTGTGTGTGTTTAATTTGCGCTTTCGATTCGATCTGTTTGTGTCTATTGATGTGATGTTTTGACATTGTGATTTCGGTTATTTTGTGTTCTTTCTATGATGGAGATGAACATACCACTGACCAGTTTTGTTAGGATTTTATGTGTTGACATAATACAGTCATTGATGAAATAGTTCATTTTCGCTACTTAAGCAGTTATACTAAAATTTAGAAATTGTGGAGGCTGTTGCATTTATTGCCGCGTCTTGAGGTTTATGATCATAGAGGGGATAGATGATATAGCATGTAACTTGGGTGTTAATTTTTGCCATTTCCCAGTTTTCACCATTCAGACCAATAGACCTAACGGCGGTTATCAGATTGAAAATAAAGTTTTTGGTGTTATGCAGATGCTCTCGTTGCTTTCGTGTCTCAACAATCTACTTGTTGTGCCTGTTATAATCTGTTAAAAGATAATGGAATTTCATTTACTTTAGTAGTTTATGATACAAATGTAGTTTCGATTTAACAAAAACTATGGGATAGCCCTTTCTACCGTCTTCTGTATGTTGTAAGATGACCTCTGCACATTTGGATGTCTTGGTTGAGGTCTTCAATTGTCAGTTAATTGCATGACTGGCTGACGGCTCATTTAGGCAGTGTTCGTTGAAACAATGGGATCTGATGTTGAAACGTTGAGACTTCCCTTAGCAGTTCCTGACTTAACTTCCTATCCTCATTGGTTTGTACGAGGAGTGAAGTACATCAGACAATATTGCTATTGGAGGAGTTTAAGTGGTGCTTTTTTCAGAGGTCACCTAGTATATATTGTTCATTACTTGTACAGGTCATTGGCTGTTCACGTTTGTGTCTTTAACAGTAGTCTAATTGAGACCTCATCTCTGTGTTTCTTTTATCACATTCTTCTTGGAAATTACTTTGTATCATCACCAATTCAGCATACCTAGGTGATGATAGATTTGCAGGTTTCTGTGATTTCCAACTAACTTATATATTGCCATCCCACTATTATTTGACGTTCTTTTTCATATATAATTACTCCTTGTGTGGTTGGTTCTTTACTTGGTCTCCACTCTTAAGCTCTTTATCCTTTCTTTTGGTTTGACCTGAATTAAGGCAAGCTTATGATTATAGATCTATTTGATAACATTTTACATGCTGGCACGTCATTTTCTTTGTTGAAAGCATGTAGCAATGAAAAGAAAAGAATCTATCTGGTGGATCTTGATCCATATGTTCATTTCCTTTGTATAACATGCCGACATAGAGTAGTTGAGATTTGAGACTTCACATATAATTAATTAGCTCTATCTCCACCTTACCATGCCCCAGTCAACTTTAACATCAACATTAATTAGACAAGACAACTAGTCTTTTGATAGAGATTTCTCCAACAATCTTGAACTCATTGGGCCCAAGATTGGCCAACTTTGTGTGATTAATTGATCAGGAAAACATACTGAATTATAGAACTTCCGGTAATGTGGAGCTTGCGTGGGCTTTAATTAGTTTCCTCCATTTGCAGGGTGGCGATGATTCTGATGATGATGACGATGAGAAGAAGAAGAAGCACAACAAGCACCACCACCGCAAGCACTATGATGACTGAGGTGTTTGCTTGAGACCTTACAAGTTGTTCCTGCGATCTTTATACTTCGCTCTATATGAATAATGGTGGGAGTGCCTCCTGCCTATGACACTTCCTATTGCTTTCTGTTTCCCTATATTATGGCTCACTGAAGCCTGGGTGATTGTATTACTCCATTGTACTGATGAACTAAAGTTGTGTGGTTTTCAATTGAGTGGTTTAATGATGTATTCAGATTACAAGTTTTATCACTGGCTTTCTTTGCTTAAGAAAAATGTGCAACGAGAAGAACAGTACTGTCCTTGATTCATGATTTATATAGCTGGCTTAGGATAGATTTGTCTTGAAGTGGCGGCCTAGCCTGGGCCTTGGACCTATGCGGGTCTGCACTTGAAATTTTGAGGTAGCAGTCGAGTTTGAGCGATGTGAAACGGGGAGGAGATTCGATATTGAGTGATTCGACTCTGCAAAATGGGGGATCTGTGGTGATGTTGATGCTCCTGTTCCAGGAAGAGCATTCTCCTAATTACAATATTGTTACTAGTAGCTTTGAAAACGTTGAGCCAAACAATAACAGTAATTTAAAAAGGAAGTGATTATCCGTATTCTTAAACTGACCTCAAACAGTCCTATTATCTTTAAGTTAAGTTTAGTTTTCACCGCAAATTTTTTTTTTTGGTACATTGGAGCAACTAATGTTGCAGGGGAGGGGGGGTATAAGGATTCGAACCTGGGACAACCCCCAGACAGGTTGAGTTCCCAACCATTGGTTCAACCTTGATCCTTACTTGGTTGACGGAAGAGTTCTCCTGCTTGGATTGCAAACAGCAAGCGGCACTTGAGTCCTACACAACTACTTTGCACGATGATGGACAGCCACAATGATTAATTTAGCCGAGAGGCTGTGAGTACAGGGTCGATAGCAGGCTAAAGGCTGGTTGTAGTTGTTGGGATGATTCTTCCCAAATTGGAGATAATTCAAGAAGACATTCAAACTGTTTTCCAGAACTCAGGTTGTATCATTTCAATTACAGGAGAGTCGAGCTCTTTGGGCATGGTCGTAGAATCATTTCATCTTGCAATGGAACAGGTTTATGCAATGGCATGAAGAACTATCCAGGAATATGAAAGAAGCAGAAGCCTCCAAGCTACGGTGGTATCGTCTGTTACATTAAAATTTACAAAGGAGTTTGTTGCAAAGGGTTAACTTTCGAAGGGCACTGAAGTACTGGACATGTTTGTTTCGAGAGATGGAGTACTGGAGTACAATGATGGTTTCTATAAGCATCAGAAGAATGGAGTCTGAAATTATGTGTTTTGAAAAGTTTAGTGTACTAACATTACAGAGAAAATATTAACGACGACCAGTGTTCGTGGATCCTGCTGAGGTTTTCGTTGCTTAGACATGATGTTGTCCAATACGAGGCTTTTATATTGCAAATGTATAGAGCCTCTTGTACTTTCTCAGTTTCTCATTACTAGTTATCAGAGAAAGGGAAGAGGAGGACGGTTTCGAGTTTCTGACATCGAATTCGAAACTTTGTTGAAGTCTTTGCAGAACAGATAGTCGTTACTTTCTTTTGTGAGAGCTGATAATAGCAGGGCAAATTCATTTCTCTGTGAGAAAACCGAGTCAGTTGGCATCATCTTCTTGGACATGTACTAGATCATATTTGGTTTACGGAACGGCAAATTGCAGCTTGTAAGAAGATGAGGGTTAGTACCTCTTTTCAACAAACAAATGATTGCATTTATTTGAGTTCTATGACATAGGCTCAATCTAAATTACTATTTAACTCTACTTAGCTCGTGAGCTTCCTTTTCGGTCTTAGCTGTGCTACTTCAGATTTTGATTAAAACTTCAACCTTCCTTACATGTTACAGAGGTGATTGATTTATCAAAACTGAAAAAAAAAAAAAAAAAATCAGCGAGGATTGGAACTGGAAGAACCCCAGAGGGAAAAGTTGCTCAATTCAACCTGAAGTTAGTTTTTGTCTCAAAAATGTACACTAGCGTATGGTAGCAGTTGATAGCAAAACTTGCTGCCAAACAAAGTTTGATAAGGAACAGGGAGTGATTGATTCCTCATACATCAAGCAAAAAAACTCAGAGGAGTTTCTTCCTCTCAAAATATCCCTTTAGATGCCAGATCTGCAACGCAGCCACAGACATAACGATGATGACCGAACAGAAACTGAAGAAAGTCATCTTCGACTTGGTTGAAGTATTCAGTTGCTGCATCTCTTCTTCCCTGCAAGCAATAAAACAGGGGAAATGAGGGCTTATTTTCATCTACACACTTGAAGGATTTACTAGACATAGAGGAACAACAACAAAAAAACCACAAGAATACATTTATTCGTTCTCACCTTTCACGAAGGTAAAACATCTCATCATGGATAGATCTCACTGTGTCGTATAATCTCTTCAGCTCTACGTCCAACAGCTTGGACAACAAACAAGAACAAAAATGAGCAAAAGTACAGATTAGATCTTCGTACTTTTCATGTTACTTAGCAAAAAAACGTTTGTACTTCTCGTTATGCATGCAACAAAAACAAGAAAATAATACATCTGTATCCTTTACTCCTGTTACTTAGGCATGAATGGACACCGACACAAAATTAAACTAAGAAACAGTGCATTTTTCTATCCTTATAGTTTGCTCTTATTTCTTCTGACAGATCATATTCAGATAAAAGAGATTCGCTATATAGTAAGCTTTAATTTGATCTATAAGGTTCCAGATGCCTGTTTCACACTCTCGCTCTGCAGTCCCTTATTGCACATTTACGCTGTTGCAAGGCTGCGTACTCCTATTCTACATAACTTCGAACTTCTAAGAATGTTGCTTGGATCAAGTCATAGGTTGATGATCGTGTATACTAAAATATATGGAACTATTATATCTACTTGATTGAAGTATTGTACTTTCTCTTTGCTACATAATCAGCAAGGGAATCTGACTCATGAGCAGTGTGTGTGAGAAAACATGTGCTGATGAGCTCGTAGGCTAGTTTTTCAGTTATAAATTACGACAACATTATATCTTACATTCTTTTTTGAGAACCCTTATCTTACATTGTCTTTAATTACTTTTATCTCAACAGAACCAACAAGGTTTGATTATGCACTATGCTAAAGAGTGTGTTGACCAACAATTCCTAGATGACAACATTATATTTTCTCGACTGTCAAATGATTCAAGCATGCAACTTCAGTTAATTTCAAAAAATACACTCACTTAATAGCCACTGCACAAACTATTTGTCACTTGGTAAGATTACAAGAGAGGGAAAGCATGCTCACTTCAATCTGTCCTTTGCGAGCAATATTATACCAATCTCTAGCATCAACTCCCGACTGCCACTCGAACTCAACTGCGACATTAACAGGAGGGCTGTGGTACGGAGCCGAAAAGCATGTCATGTAGTTTCCAGTTTGCGGTGCTGTGAATGCAAACGTTCCTGTTTCCACTGCATCGTCATAATGGTACTTGTTGCCCTTTGGCGACGTCACCTGAATCAACTTCTTAATCAGATATTCATATCACTTCGTAATCTTATATAATGGATTAGTTTTAAGATCGCCAATACTTATATCACCGTTTTTTTTATATCAAATTAAACCCAAAAAAAAAAAAAAAAACAAGTAGACGCCACTTTAACTTATAAAACTGGTGTACTCGATCGCATGGCATATAGTTTTCCAACAACTATATTGAAAGTTGTCCAGAGAATGTGCTCCATTTTAAGGGTCAAATGCAAACAGTCTTTCGTCATTTCGTGTGATAGTTTTTCACGGGTCATTAAGATTGTGTACACTCGAATACTCGATTAAATCCCTTGCTTTGTTCATGCAGAAGCCTCTTTTAAATGGTGTAATGTAACGATATTGTGTAGACAGTATTGTGCAAGTTCTTTGACACAGAACACGACATTTTTTCGATGAAATATCATGGGACTCGCCATTTCTAGAACTAATGAGGTGCAATGATGTAACAATATGTAAATCTTAAGCTAACCCCATATGCCCGGGTCTCATATGAATTACCACGATTTTCACTGATCACGGTGGAAATATACTGGACTAAATAATACTCCGTAGTGTAACACTATGCATTAGCTTCATATATATACATCTCAAAAGATTAGTTTCATTGCATGAGGTGAGAAGGAGAAGAGGGGAGGCGAACGCTAACGTACACGAGCCTTGATGCGGTGAGAGTCCGGGAGAGGAAGGCCTTCAGCGGGGTTGATGACTTTGTATGTGCCAAGGGTCATGGCATTGTGCTTGATCTCTTCTGAAATGCATTTGGTAGATCCTGACTGGAGCTCAAACCGCAGTGAGTCACAGACTGGAGGGTTTAGGAAGATGCATAGGATTAAGATGACAATGATGATGAAGAAACTAAACTGGGGCATGGCAGAGGAAATATTTTACTAGCATATGAGATTGGTAGGTGTGAGGAAACAGAGAGATCTAAGTTAGTTTAGTTTCTTCCTTAAGTGTGGGAGAGTGTAACAACACTGTTATGATCGGATATTAAGCAATAGAAATTTTAGGGGCCCATTTCTTTACGATTAATACAATCCAAAACACAAGATTTATTCTACTTATTTAAAGAAATAAGAGGAAAACTCCAATAGACATGAGGTATACTTCAACTAAAAACAATCACTATCAATTTTTATTTATTTATCTATGATACACTTTTTGTTGAGTTATCTTAATTGTATATTCAACAAAATCATAATAATAATAAAAAAATCTACCACTTAATTCTAATTTTCACAAAAGATTTTGTAAGAAACTTAATTAGCGTTCTATGTGTCTGTAATTAGGCAAAGGACACCTTTGTTCGAGGAACCATCCCGACTCAAACTTACTTTAATTTAACTTTGTTTGTCAAATCCTTAACATGTGTAGAGGTTTATACACTCATATGTTACACTTAATTTTATGAGAGTACATTTTCTAGTGCCCCTCTCACATAAAGGAGTGTGAATTCATATAATTTATATACAAATAACTAATATAGAATAATTTTACATCATATATCTTGAAAAACTCACAACCAAAAACTTGAAGCTTGCAATGATATTGATAAAGTTATACAATATGGGGTTTTGAACTTTATTAATTAGCTCACAAAACTTAAATATTCTCCCCTTGCAAATCAATACATTGTAGGTCAAAGTCTAGACTGTTTACTATTATTATTATTAGATGACAGTAAATCCATAAAACACTTGTGATTGAAATGTTAAAACTTGAAAGTATAGTATGTATAATGTGACTTAATAGTATTGTATGTATGCTAAAACTTAAAGATAAGGCTACGGTTACACATAGTGTAAGAAGAATCTTGAGCTGTCATTATTTCATTGGATGAGAAATAAATGCAATATGGAATCTTGATTCTTACAAGAATAGGATTGTACCTTTATATTAAAGCATGACAAGATAAAAATTGATACATGAAATTTAGAAACATTTTAAATTAATTAATTAATTTGATTTTAATGCAATGTGGTGTAATTCTATACTGATGACACTTTGTCTATACTGAAGACCCTTTTGTAATAAATGATAGGAGTATAGAATACACTACTTACGCAGAGTGTGAGCGTATCACTGTCCAAAACTTGAAGGTATTACATGCCAAAACTAAGGGATTTATTGCATGTGAAAATAAAGACTCAAGAATCAAGCGCAATTAGGGAAGTTCAAGGCTCAATAACTTGCCCTTCCTCGGCTGAAGGGAAGGCTCAGTTGGGTATGTCGGAAAGTGGCCTTGATCTATGTAGAATCTTTTGTTTACCAAGAATGCGGCAGAGAGGTCTTAAATAACTAAGCAAACCTTTCGATTTTTTCGATATCTGGTAAAACTGAAATTGAACTTTCGTAAATCAAGTTAACAGAGTTTTCTGGGTGTCTGGTGGTTAAGAACTTCTCGTAATAGTGTTTTGGACAAAAAAGATTTGTTTTTCTGGCAACAAGCTTGTAGCTACCTGAACGCAAACTTAGCAAAAACCAACGTCCGCCGCTTTCCAGAGACCAAATTACTCAAAGTGCTAAATACTAGACAAAAAGGATTTAGTCCGTATATATAGTCTAGCACAAGTTGTCATCATGTTATGCACACAATCAAACTCCTACTGCTTGAGAGCACTTTCAGTGCTTCCTTGTCTGTAGTACTGTTACTAGAGAGTATCACCTGAAAGAAAAAGTAAAAAAAAAAAAAAAGACCTATAAGTACAAAACTGTGTCAATGCCACACATTCTGGCTGCTTCAAATGCTAAACTCAGGGGTGTGGATTAGTAGACACAGGCTATAGCTGCTGAGGATCCACATCTTGTCATTGTCGAGGACCAATTTAGAAGAAAAGCATAAAAGTGTTAGTATTTTAAACATTCACGGAGCAGAACTGGCATCCTCGTCGTCAACTATATCCTCATTCCCTGATGGCTGTGCTGGACTGGAAGGGGAGTTCTCAGCTGTTACAGCTCCACTACCTTCATCGTTCTGGTCCCTAAATATCACTGCAAATGACATGGGGTTGTAGGTAGAACTTGTCCTGAGCCCTTGTATGGTTCTAATCGCAGAAAGAGTATTCCGATATAGATCATGAGGCACATTCCCAGATTGTTCAGGAGGTTGATTTGTTATGTCAGCAAGTGGCGGATCTGTTCGGTTTTGATCCCGAGGGGCAGATGTTGATTCAGTGACTTCCTCTTCTAGTGGGAAGAGAAGCTCAAGATTAGCTTCACATTCCCGAACTAATCTCGTAAGAGGTTCTGTGGTAAAGAACGGCTGATGTGCAGCTAATTGTGTGAATGGAAGTCGCAGCAACCCTCCCGTTCTTTTATCATATTTCTTCAGTATTTTAACAAGTCCTGTCAATTCAAAATCATGGGTAAAGCATCAGAAATATGGTCTTAAAATTTATTTTGCTTGACATCTGCAGCGTATTGGAGGCAAGAAACAGCTATACCTGTTTGACTTAGGGAGCTATACTTTTGGGAAGCACCATCTCCCTATGATCAGTGACAGCACCATATGAACCAAATTAGCTAGTTTATAGGAAAGCAAATGGTATAAGCCACTGTACCTGCAAAGTTGAGGGAGCTATAATTTTTCAGAAGCACCATCTCCCCATGAATTGTGACAAATTCCCTACGAATTTCCATCATCTCATCGCTGAATTCGCTTTCTGATGCTGGAACTCCATCCCCTCTATTTTCCCTTACTCTTTCGATTCTTTCTTTCAACTCCTGTAGCAATGTAAATCGTCATATGTAACTACAGTGGTCAGATGACTCCAATGTCACTGGTGTAGTATGTCATGAACAGTGTTGAGTTTAAGTCAATCAGTTGAAGTTAGATGAAAAGAACTACTACTGGAAAGTTATGGTGAAAAGAAAGGGCATTGTAATATGTCATAACCCACCAAATATACTATTGGCTCTAACATCCCAAGCCCGCATCCCTCAAGACAAATAGACTAAACACTATTCTTAATTTGTGAAGTTGTACAATGCGTATAAGTCTCCAGCAATTTTCTGTATCCTTATACAAGCCCCCCACACCCTTTTCTCCTTCAACCCAAATAAATAAAAGATATAAGAGGAAAGAGAAGTAATGAAAGAAGGCCAGCGTCAGACCCTGGAAAAAAACAGGTTTCTGAAAATCCAACCTTTCCTAGTTTCAATGTGATCCAATTGGCCTTACATGAAAGATACGAAGAGATCAGGCATGATATTGCAGTTACTACCTGACTGATTAGGCAGATGGCATGTGTAAAACGAATGGAGGCAACAGATATTGTGAGCAGTGCCTACGGCCCAGCCACCAAGTCATACATTTTAGGTAAATGATAATTTTCTCCCCCCGTGTTAGCTTCCATGTTCCAGTGAGGCAGTGACAACCACTTATAAGCGCCTAGCCACCTAGTTAAAACACTTAACGTGAGAAGTATAATGGTCTGAGTCCCCCATGTTACCTTCGGAGTCCAATAACATGGCTTCCCCTTCTTCGGGGGATCAACCCTAGACCTTTTTCTGTTAGAATGGGGTAAGGTGTGTAGGTGTTTGCCGATGGCAAAGGTAGAAATAGACTTTACCCCTTTCCCCTCTCAAAAGAAAAATACACTCAAGAGTAACATTTCAAGCTTTTGAAAGATTAGAACTTTGGGATAGCTAACTTGCAAGTAATTGGACTACCTGAAAAAAGGAGACCCCCGCTCAAAAGTCAAAAGATAAAGCTTACCCATGTCCTCACTAGACCTTCTTACCCAAGTGACTCGCTCTTCTTTATCATATGTACAACCCATACACAATTGTCTATTAGCATAAGTCTCCCAGGGCTTTTGTTTATAGTCAATTTCAACAAATGTTAGATCCTCTCAAAGAAGGGACATAAAATGACAAATAAGTAGTGTGTATGACTTTTTGTCTCCCCAAACTGTCAATGTCAACACTCATTCTTTGCACCAATGCTTGAATTGAGCTGCAACAAGTTATTCACCATTAAACAACTTGCACTATAAATGCAGCCCCAAGAAATTTGATATGTGATTTTACCCAATAGAACAATGTTAGCAATACCAGATCCACAAGCGGTCCAACAAACTGTATTACATTGTTATGAAGCTTCAAGTTCCCTAGTTTAAATGCCAAAATTCCCCTTTGGGCTATAATGTCATAATTTGTCAAGCATGGGTCAATCCTGAAGTGTTAAGGCAGCGGAATCCATCACCCATTCAGAGTTAAGCTAACTAGCAACTAGCAAGGCCATCATTTGTAGCAGGGATATGTCATGATGTTACAGATAGTCTAAGTTGATCATGAAGCTTTCAGATTCCATAGTTCTTAAGTCCCAAACTCCTCTGTTCCAAGGTGCAGAGTGTGGCTCAATCTCTTTAAACATTTTTGCAGCTACCAAAATCCATCAAACACTGAGACTTTTGTCAACTAGCAGCACTATCCTATATAGGTAAGGACACCTCCTTGTCATGTGTATACTTAACATACATTGACTAGTGTAGAACATAAATCTTTAACAAGTATATCTGTCTTAACTTGCTCTTACACATATTTGCTATTGGCTTTATTCCCACAATAACTAGTTAATACTATGTGCAGATTCCAATTTTTCTGCATAGAGACATAGACTGTTTTGACCATCACCTTTCCTTGACTGATGCCTTCTTATTCAGAAACCTTACAACTAAGTGCCAGAAAGAGTTGCAAAATAACTTCACATTCTAATACATGGCATGGCCTCCACTATATGTTCATCTTAGTTGTCAATAAAGGAAGATACTAAAATACATACTTATTAAACTGCCAAACTCATAGGGAAAGGCCAGTCTCAGTTAAGTAAAGCATTATAAATGCCGCCTGAAGCACATATATACATGAAATTCAAACAGAGTGAAGAGAAAACTATAGGACAGAATGTAGCATGAAGCCTAAAAGGCTAAAACCATGGGACTGAGAAGTAAATATGAGATGGAACCTATATCTACAGGGTTTAAGCTTCAAATTCAATTTAAAAGATCAATCATAGATAAACTTTCACCCGAAGGTCAAGCTTGTGAATTTATCAATATCAGCACGGAAACTTCTTGATCACAGTGAGCAGCTAGTCACTTAGTTTTCTATTTTAATGCAAAATTGCAAGAAGCCAAATCAACACTCATGCCTTGTAGGAAAGCTTATCTTAACAAAGCTACTCTATACCATGTAAAGCTTTGCAAGTTCAGTTAGGTGCTTCTTCTCTTGTTTTTTTCTAACTTGAGAAAACAAAATGCGAGATGCAACATAACCAAGTAGAGGAGAGCAATAACCCAGAAACACTGAGAACAAATGGCACAGATATCGCATTTAAAAGTGAGCATAGCATGTATTATAATAAAGATATTGTGAAATATGGTGAGTATACTGAAATGTCGACGAACATTTTCAGACATTTTCAGATTAGGCCAAGTGAAAAGAGAAGTGTTGGAAATCATTTCGGTTGAATAGATGTGGTTAATATGTCACAAACACGATATTTATACACGTCACAGAAAATTGACGATGAGCGTCTGCATATTTTAAGAGGTGCAGAAAAAAGTATGAATTTCATTATATCTGACAAAATGCAACCATTTTAACGCAAATAAGAACAAAGGCATAACCAAGTAGTCATTTACTAACAACTACAGCCAGAAGAGAAGGTCCACACCAGTGAGGTACAGGGAGAAGCCTACAAAGAGTTGGAAGGAAGCTTTAGCACATGTTCTGGCCTAGCTAGCTTTCCTTGATAGAGACCAGATCACTTACGAAATCATCAAGAACACATAACACTCATTTCACATGGATTTAGCACCATTGAGTGAGATAACTCATTTCAAGTTCATGTGCAAACGTAATCCATCATAAAACTCTTAATTTGAACAAAATGTTTGAAACCAGATTTCTAATGTTTTTGGCTTTCTGTACTCTATTTAACCAATGACTAGGAAAAGAGCATCTGCAGCTTGATTTCACATAGACTTAGCTTTGGTAGGGTATGAGCCAACTCATGAGCCACTCTATCACTTCCATAGCTCTTTCTACTGATATCAGTCATCTCATCAATCACTAACACTTTTTAAGCATCCAGTGTAGAACACTAAACAAGTAAACCAAGAGTCCCAACTCCCAGTTAAAAGGCTTGTGATCTACCACAAAGAACCCTCATACAGCAAATCCATTCATAAGCTCTACTAAATTTTCATCAATTCTCCACTCAGAGATTCAACACCGTCTACCCATACGGAAAGTCTTGGGAGAGACCGTCAATTTGAGCTTGGAGGAAGCTTAGTCTACTTTTATGATAAAAGTAGACGGTCTTTTCTAAGAATTTGTGCTACACATAAGCTATCAATTCAACTCCCTGTCAAATCTCTGACATATCCTTTTGCCTCACTTGCAGCTAATGCCCACTACCAATAAAACTCCAAGATTAGCTAACTTATGCAGTAAAATCTACTAATGTCCTCCACTTAAGTATAAATAACATCTTTGTGCTGCAGAATCTTCGAAATTCTACTTGACACAAGCACAAATCACTCAATCTCAGATTCCCAACTTACTCATCCTCTACACAAAATATACCAATCATTGCATGTCACACCATTATCACTACAAACAAATCAAGAATCTTGATAAACAACCAACATGCAATAAATCAAGAATCTTGATAAACAAACCAACATGAAACAAAAAACAAACAAGAACCCATTATCAAAAAGCAAGTAAAAAAACCTGAAAACGGATAACAAAGTCTTCCTCTTTCTCAACATAGAAATCATTAAACTTCTCAAGTTCTTCAGTAAGAAGCCTAACAAACCAATCTTGGAACTCCTCCAGTGTCATGTTCCTGCCTCTGGGCCCACTCCCACTGGCCCCACTTGCATGAACATTGGGACCACCACCATTATTATTCCTTAAGCCATGTTGGTTCTGAGCAATATTACTATTAGTAGTAGTACTATCATTATTATTAGTGTTAGTGTTATTTGGGAAATGCTTGAGGAGTTTCTTTAAGGGCTTGTAACACAAGAACTTGTCCCTCCATTCTGGTATTGTTTCCTCCAAGTGGGTCCTGAATTCTTTGCCAAATTTCATGCCAACTTGCTAACTATTTTTCAACCAAAAATGTGGTTTTTTTTCAGTGTGTTTTTTTAGAGAGGAGTTGAGAGTAGAGAAGGGGGTATGAACTATGAAGGTGAGAAGTGACAAGGGAATCTAGAATCTGCAAATTGGATTAGAGTAAGATATGTTTAATGTACAAGATGTGAAGGAATATTTTTTTACAGTATTATTTTGGGGTTGAATGTAGTTTATGATTTGTGGACTTGATGCAGTGGGAATCTAGTAAAAACTTCAGTACTACTACTACTATTTTTAATTTAAATTTAGTAGTAGTAGAATAGAATGGGTGTACAATTGTACAAACAAGTCATTTACAAACCTTGTGCTTCATACACTTGTGTAAACTGTTTTTTTTTTTTTTTGGAAATGTGCGAAGAAAATCGTTAATAAGAATTGAACACTTGTGTAGATTATTTATTATTCTAAAATACCTCTGAAATGGTTGTTTATAATATAAAATGTCCTTATAATGACAGAAGACTAACGACGTTAGAGTTATATGAAAGTAATGTGTTATTAACAAAGTATTTTAATAACAACAACAAATAATCCTCAAAAAACTGAGAAGAGAGAGGAAAAGGCGGCAATAGTTGCAAGTCACCGGTCAATAGCCATAGACCGGTGGCCGATAACTTCTTTCAGTGAAATATTGTCAAGTATTTTTCAATAAATATTGGACTCAAAAAATAAAGAGGTATTAAATGAGATTATAAAGGTCAAGGCTTATTGAGTCACATTGGTTGTGATAGTGATTCTTCTATTAACAACGGTAGTGAAAGTCTAATTGGGAAGTCTATGAAACATACGTTGCCGTGTGAGAACAAAGGGAAGGCAATGCCGTGACATTGGATAGTGCAAGTTCGAGTGAGACTGTTTTAAGGGATGACACTGAGATGGATGAGTTCAGTTGTTTAGCACTTGCTGATAATTTGATGATTGATAGTCAGTGTGACACTCATGTGGTAGAAGAAGTTGTTAAGGGGATAAAGCAGCTGCTCAACAAGTTAAGAAAGTCAAGAAGGAATTTGTAACCTCTACTCCTTGTTCAATCAATGGGAAAGACATTCCATTTAACCCCCTTGGTTTTTTCAGGTCACACTCTAAGGCCGACAATAGCGATAGGGAATCTTAGATTAAGTCATCTCTACCGTTGGGAGCCTATTGGACAAAAATAGGAGAACTACAGGTGGACTTAGTTTGGAAAGGAAAGCTTATCACATGATTTAGAAGTGGTTTAGCCCTCGAGTACTATTATGGTCGAACAATGAGCTACATAACTTTTTTTTTTTGGTAATCAAAGAGGGACACAGCCCCGAACAAAACAAAAGAAACAAAAAACTAACTAGGAACCATTCTA
>CAAKMY010036984.1:0-16417 GCA_901111285.1 Corrigiola litoralis
TTTTGAAAACCAAGATCCATTTTCTGAAAACCAGAAAAAGTGGTTTGCTGTTTTTAGTTGTCAGTTTTCATTTTTGATATGACATTTATACAAACAACTAATTTTTAGTTAATTATTTAAATTTGTATATACAATTATTAGAAACTAAAAACCCAAAACTGCAAACTACAGTGATACCGAACGAGCCCTAAATTTTGAATGTATAACTTAGTATCTTTGTTTTTTTTTTTTTACAACATAATATCTTTGTGGAGACAATGAAGTCTTTAACTCGATTGTTTTATCATTGAAATGTCAATATAAAATGTCAATGTAACCATGGAAAAAAGGAGGAGGAGAGTTAAGCCGCCTCAGGTTTGAACACCTATAAATCTATAATGAAGTCTATACATTAAACAATGGTGACATATGTGGGAGGATGTACAGTAGTATATCGTTCCCTAACTAGTTGGGGGATGAGTTTAACTCTTATGTATAATTTTGTGCACTTCCTTTTGACTGCTTTCTGGGGCTTAGCCCTTCGTTTTGTACCAAAAAAAATGTGCATTTCCTTCAAACTAATTTATTATGGTTGTTTCTGTCTAGACTGTTTTATGAAATTGTCTATAAATTCGTACTAATCTTTGAGAAAATGAGATTCATGCAACCAAAATTTGACAACTGTTTTGCTTGCTTACAGAATTTGACAACTTTCATGAAACAATACAAACCATGCAAAAGTATTTCAAATTTTCAATTGGAGAGACAAAACCCACAACAAAAGTGGAAAGTTAAAATGGAGACAAGAATTATGAAGTTGTACACATGGAACTATAAAGAACCGAGAGAGAAACTAAAAATGAAGATTGTACACAACTAATATGGCTAGTAACAAGAGTACAATTCATTAACAGGAACAGGCGGTGAAGGTTTCAATTTTTTTTTTTAATTATTCACACTTTCAACAAAGATCAATTAAAAGGTATAAATTTCTTTCGGAAAACTACTAGCCAGTAATATTGAGTCATTGTATTGAAGTAGAAGAAACATTGCACTGACCTGGATTAAAATCTAAGATACCCCATAGACTTTGTGATACCCATCTCATTAAACTATAAATTTTTTTTTTTTGACAGGAATAAAAGAGTCATTACAACACAACAGCCTGCACAATATTATGCGCACGCCTATAAGAGATTTAGGAATAAAAGAAAAAGACAAACAATGAAGAAATGGGAAAAGAGACTTGATATCATCCACAATGACCCCCACAGAGTCTCGTCGTTCCTCCTCGTCCTTGAGAATCCTCAACAAGACCTGACAGTCAGACTAATGACCTTTATTACAAAAATAGAGTAAGTACTTATAGGCTAAATTTTTGAAGTTTTCTAAAAGCCCAAATTGAGTTATACATTTATATGTCTTTATTGAGCCAGCATGGCTTGATCTACTTTTAAGAAAAAAATAGATCGTCTCTCCCAAAACTAGTTGTTAAAATGAAACATAACACCAAAGCATATCAACTAATCAACCCAATGAATTGTACTGGCCGCTAGGCCTTGGGTTGGACCCCAAATCGGTATGAACAAGGCTAGGCATTCACAGATGACTCGCTAACTTAACCCAACAACTTTCGAATCTAGAAAATTAGAGTACCTAACAGGCCTCTTGAGATAGATACATTATTAGGTAGGCCACTGGCTTAAGCGGCTGGAATCAGTGTAGGAACCCCCCGGTTCCAACTTTTTGGAAATTTGACGCTTAGTAGTAGAATTTGAGTGAAGTGCCTAAACGGAGATGAAAGGAGCGATAATGCGCAATCACACCTAAGAGATTTAAATCAAAGATAGTTTGCAAAGCCTATCTAGGGCGTCAAGTGTTGTATGAAAGAGATTTAATGTGTGATCAAGTACTAATTCTAAGTTAGAATTAAAATTTCTTCTTTGATAGTTTGTGACAGAATAAAGGGATTGATGTAGTCAAGTTTTCATCTTGATAGAATTCACCAATGCACAACGGTGCATTATAACACGTTAATTCTAGTACAGACTACTATAGTAGTGTACTAGTGTAACCGTAACTTTTCAAGAGATGAGGAAGAAATGAACCAAATATCAATCCAATTTCCATCCCATTTCTCAGCATTTTGTCCTATAAGTGACCCTTCAGATTATTTGGCCTATAACTCTTCCAAAGAGAAGATAACTGAAAAGGATAGTAAGCGAGAAAGAAAATCCGAGAAAGTGCAAATCTTCTGTAACATCAATTGGTCAACTGAAATCAGAGAACATAAGATACTACTAGCATTTGGACCAAAATCTACTTTCGTATCCAAATCCGTTATCCAGATGAAATAAGGGCGAAGAAGTCCTATTCCTTTGGCTATCCTGCAGCATAATTAGTTGGCGAATATATTCCAAAACAGCAAAGTCCAACCCCTCCCCCTCAACCAAATCAAGGGGAGAAGATTGACATCATTGTTGTGTGGATGTAAGGCTGTGGGTATGGATGCATATGCAGTTTCCACTTTGTTGTTTGGATATAAATAGACAACCTACAAATTTAGTAATCAGTATCACTTGAGTCGAACAAAATTGAGTGGCACACTTTATATGAAAGGGGACATGGTCTTACATGAAGAGAAGGGTGTTTGGTTTGGTAGCCAAGGATGACTTGCCTGCTCCTAGTTTCATTAGGGGTGTTCTCAGTAACGTGAGAACTTCCCATAATAGGGTTTCAGGCAGTCTCCTTGGCTATCTTGACACACTCTTCTCAGTCATGCTAGGCCTGTTTTCTCTTGTTAGTACGTATTTAACTAGGAGTTAAACGAATTAGTGAGACTGTTGAGAAGCTCCATTGCTATATGCCTATATCCCATGCTCGGGAATTCTCTGCTACCCCAAGTAAAGCTCCTAAACAAACCATCTCGTATCTCTTAGTCCTCTCGATGGTAGAAATTAAGGTGTTACAACCCGGACCCTCTCCTTTGATGGAATAATACTCATGCTTTCCAAATGCCTGTATATATTTGTTGTTCCCAACATTTCCCTCTTCCTCAAAATCTTTCAACCACCTCTACCTCTCTACCATATTTTTTATAGTAGCTTCTTTCCCTCCATTCCAAAGAAGGCCTGGACATCTATTTATTGATAAATATGAACCTTTTCATCTATAAGACTGTTGTCTATATATAACAATCTAAGTTAATACGGAGTATGTTTGTGATCTCCATTCTCCACATACTTATCGAAGTACCATATACTTCTGCTTATGCAGAGATTTTAATGAGACAGTGAGGTTAGTTGCACGATTGAGTGTACATTATATTGATGTCGGTTAGATAAAAATTATGTTTTTAGGTATTTAAGAGTGTCTTAATTGAAATGGTCTCACCAGAACTTCGTATGATGAGATTTACTATCATTAAATTTAAAATAAAAGGCTTTTAAGTTTAAAGTTTAAACGAAGATCTTTCACGATAACAACATTGAGCTTCACTAAAAAGGAATAATTAAAATGTTACATTAAAAGATTGATGTCTTTTAAATTTGAAGTACCGATATGAGCTAGCCTCACTAAATTTTGATGATGGTCTCACAAAAACTTTAGCTTACATTTTTATGTTTTTTGGTTGGACTAACTTTTGTATTAGTTGATCATGGTTTGAAGAAGTTGATTATGCTCAAGAAAAGCCTACTCTGCGATCAACTCCATGTATTGAAGATCATAACGATATTAGAGTAATTTCAGGGTCAGTTCATCGTTAAAAGTTAAGCTTTGTTGGAGTACCTCATACCCATCCCTGGCAACAAAGAACACAAAATACCCCCATTGTCATCTCTGAGAAGACCACGAGGTGGAGGCTGCCACTCCATATTCGACCTCGCTGTCCACTCAAGTTCTTACACTGAGAAGGGCAAGAATCACAGAAAAACAAGCGAACCAGAGTTTCTTTAAACCAGTCAAGATGAATCAGGCAACCTGCCATTGGAAGGCTAATTTATTGTTATTTGGGGAGACAGAAATGACACCCATAATCTCCATGGACTAAAAGTGAAGGACAACTAATTTCCGAAGCTTGTGTTAGACAGCTAAAATAATCTGTACATATGAATAAATGGCCGACTTTGAGGAACTAAGTACTACTCGCGTAATTTTGATACACGTTTGCCTAATAAAAAGTCACCATAATCGCCAATGAAAAATGAAATTAGTTAAAACTAAGTCACCATAACATTTTTAGACTTTCTTGGTAGAGAGGGTAAGTCATTACCCGTAGACTTACTTAATATCGCTTCTATGTAATGTAAGGGAGACTTCGTCTAATATGCACCCAACGGACATGGTGAAGCATAGTTTACGCAGATTGGCTTCAATCATAGCAACTTTAATTCTAGTTCTTTTTCAGCTCGTTGTAATAGTGTAGAAAATTAGAAATTGGGATTTGGGATTTGGAAAAGAATCGTTCTTTACAGCAACTAGTCTGAGTCTCTCCTTAGGTAGGCTCAAATAATCATGGATGAATATACCACAAAATTGGTGCCTATGGTTGAGGTTGTTTATAAGGCGATAGCAAGATCGCTGAACTTAAAGGAGGACTGCTTCATAAAACATGAAGGGAAGCATGAATCAATAGCAGCAAGGTGCAGCATGTACGCACGATGCCCACGCCCCGAACATGTTCTAGGGGTAAAACCGCATTCAGACGGGAATTTGCTAACAGTGTTCTTGGCAGAGAAAGATGTGGAAGGCCTCCAAGTTCTTAAGGATGACCAGTGGTTTTCGGTTCCTGTCATTCCAGATGCTCTCTTCATTAATCTTGGTGATTTAGGAGAGGGAAAGAAAATCATCTGCAGGGCTTCCTTTCTAGTATCCAATTATTTCAAATTCTTGTATCCCAGTATCGGATCTGGTATCCAATTTTCTTTTTAATGACGTTGGCATGTTGCAACCCCTGCCTTTGATGCGCAATGGTAAGCCCTTAGGCATACGTGATAGCCTATGATCATGCAACCATGTTAGCCACATTGAACTACATTGTGACAAACACTACCCCAAAATGACATATAGTAAGAAACTCTAAGCTTAGTTAGTTCTGGTTTTCTGGGTGGTTGCTCTACAGAAAGCTTGCCGCTAATCGTGTTTTACGTTGTTATAATTGTCCACTTTGTTATGCTGTACACACTGAAGATTACAGGCCAAGTATTGTACGGAGTACTATTTTTTGGTACATGGCCAAGTATTGTACTTAAAATGTCTTTTAGTATGTAGAGATAAAGTTCACTGATGAATAAAATAGGGCTATGTCAATGTCAATGTCACTATGAACAAGAGGGCTACTGTGATAATAAAATAGGGCTATGATGAATAACGGATTGATACTTATGTAGAAAAACTAACTATTTTTTTGAAAACAAAAACAAACTATCTAGAAAAATTTGCAAAATCTTTTAATTTAAACTGCAAGTACGATTGACTGTGAAGATGATGAGGCAGGCCTTTGATTAGATGCCTTTGCTATTACCAGAGGGCTGGCGTTGCTAGTCGCTAATAGGTCTTTTACCACTCTTTCAAGCAACATAATTTTTTGCTCTTTAGCCAACAATCTCAGACTTGGGCGTCATATACTGTAGTTCTAATTGTAATTGTACTGTCACTGTAGAAAAATCAACATATTTTTTACCTCAGATTTTGGAAACCAGTACTGCTGCCGCTACGTAAAGGAGAACTGGAAGTAGGTTTTTTGTCTAATATATAAGAAAACGGCCAAGAAATCATATTCTTCAACAGAAAGAATGATGTTTCTAGCCTCAATCCATCATCTTAGATACATAAGACTAAGTTTTGTTTCATAAGAGAAGCCATAGACTTGGTTCAGGAGGGAAACAGGGAATTGAAACTGAAGACATTTCCAAAAGTTCTACTTCATGTCATTCTTCAATCAGGAAAGAAAAATAAAAAAGATATACCCACGGGGTTACCTCCCAGCTGATTCTTTTAGATGAAGAATTACTCAAGGCCTCAAATCACTCGGACGTAATTGCATCAAAAGCCAGTAAAATGAGTACTACGTATGGTTTATCAATAACATTGCCATGATCGTGTGAACGCTTTTTCTAAAACCCAGGTTATGTTTTGTGCTGTTTTTAGTCTCCCTGTTTCTGGTAAAAAGAGAGGAGCTCATGACGGCACCAAATCAGTCAATATTTCACAGCTTGAAGAAGGTTTGGCGCATACAAACATTAAAGGACAACATATATGTTCTGTTTTCTCGACATAATGAAACAATGGACAATTCCTTTTGTCCAGCTTAGGATGCAGACACACAGATCAAGGTTCATGCACATACAGAATGCTTAGAAGACGGTCTCAGACAGACAATGTCTTCTCCTACCCCTTTCAAACTCATACAAGTTAGTTTAGCCCATAGCGTACTTCTGAGTCCAGCTCCTTGCGGTGCTCTCGTATTTCGCCCTATCAGTCTTGTACATGTGTGCAATCTCTGGCACAAGGGGATCATCAGGATTCGGATCTGTCAACAGCGAGCAGATGGAAAGCAGTACCTGTTCATGTGACAAATCGGTTGACTTGCTCATAAGAAACATTCCAAAGAAAGTAATCGTACACACACGATAGCTCAGGATCCCAGATAAAAGAAAGCATGACAGCTCAAGGAGCAATAATAAGGAACTCAAAAATGTAGTGCTGCCAGTACGATAGAGAAGGGGGGAGGGGAGCAAGTAACTTTGTCCTTTTTCTCAGGGAACCTAGTTTCATCAGCAAATTTTGTACATGAGATAGGTTCAAGAAGAGGTTCTCGCAAACCTTGGAAATGGTCAGGGCAGGGCTCCACTGTTCCTTCAAGATGTCAAGGCAAATGCTTCCGTTGCTATTAATATTTGGGTGAAACACCTTTGTCCGAAAAGCTACCTGCAGCATATCCAGATAGGGAGATAAAATTTAGATGAAACAAATCCTAAGAATCCACTAGCTAAAAGTGAGCACCCAAAATTGCCAACCTATCATCAGAGCAAGAGTTGAAAGTTTATGGTCATGACAAATACTCGTGTATCATAATAGACAAAAGAAGTGCTCAACAGATAAAAACATAGATGTAAGGATGATTATATAATAACAAACTCAGCAACTATAAGCACCACGAGAAGAAAAGCTGGCATGTCAAGCTAAATACCTTGGGGGGCTTGAATGGATAATCTGGGGGAAAATGAATCGTAACAAGGAAAACACCCCCTGCGTAAGGACTGTCGGGGGGGCCCATAATCGTAGCTTGCCAATGGAACATGTCTTCACCCACTGGGCCTGAAAAGCAACAACAAAAACATGAAGACTACACCTTAATAATAATTCTTTCAAAAGGAAAGGAAAAAACAAGATGGCCAAATTATGATACCAAACACCAAACACAACCTCGCTATAGATGATTTCCCCAAATTTAAGTATTACCGCAAATACACGAGTGAGCTGTTATAATTACAATGTGTGAAGCAACAAAGCTAGTTAAAAAGGGCTAAAGAGGTAAAACCGCAATTATAACAATGAAAAAGAAACTTCAAAGTATACACCAGAGGAAGTGGAGCAACAATGTGAAGACAACTCCTATCCAGCTTATGACACTTAGATACAGCCCTTATCCACACTTGCTTGTTTGCAATTCTAAATAGATATCATCATCTGGCAGCATATCAAAATCTGTTTCTTGATTTCTTCATACTCTACAAATCATTCCCGATTCCAAAAATACAGCAACTCTCCCAGAATATTAAGACCTCTTCAACAATGGTACATAGGTATAGAAGGTTGTCATTAACGGAGCTAACTGGTATAGGGGATTAAAGAAAGAGAAAGATATGCCTAATTTAATCTGTCTTTAATTAGCCAAATTTGTATTCCATTCGCCATTACTATGCTCCCTTGTGTTATTATCTGATTCTGCACACCATCCGGAGCTGCCAATTACCTGAAAGTTAGGTTTGAGGACTTTAAATCTTTTCATCCATCAACCCTTGCTCCACCATGGCCAACCACCCTCCACAAAGAAGCACAAAGCCTCTCACTCTCGCCGCTTTTTTACCGCACTTTTCTAACAAAAACCTCTCTACCTAGATACGCCAGGACCACCTTGCCGACCTTGTTCCACCATCCTCTTCGTGAGCCTCCCACCCACCCCCCAACCCCACACCCACAACTGTTGTCATTATTAAGGAGTTGAGGACCATAAAAGCTAAATCCGGTCTTCTAGAGGTTGGTTCACTAGAATCCAAAGATCCTATAACTGAAGTTTAAAGGGCCAACACGTTATCCCACAGTTCACGACGGACTGCTGCATTGAGGAACTGCCAGTAATCTCTTCCCCATACATTTAGAGGTTTCTTCTTTGATTCTTTATCTTTTTTTGGGAAGGCGAATCCAGAAAGAGGGCCAATGGAGGTAATGGCTAGTTCGTAAAGCAAAAAGAGTGGAGTGGGTGATCAAGGAAGTCGGACAAGGGGTGTTAACCAAACAAGACACTTGATGAAAGGATTTATAATTCATTCCTTATTTTCTCATTCCTGATTCCTTTACTAAGCTTGAGGGAACAAACCCAAAGAACAGCACCAAAAATTTGATACTTCCATTCCATCAAATGAAGGAATCTCTCTTGGATTACTTAAACATAGCAAAAGTAGCTTTTTGCAATGGAGGCCAATATCTTCAACACTTGTCATTGAAACTCCTTAAACAAGAATACACGATGCACACCTTCAATAAGAAAGACCAGACGTCGTACACTCGTACCCATCAGTTGTCTGTTTCAGTGCGCCCGTCCTTTTTGCAAGGATACAGAAGTTAGTCGATGCAAAAAGCTCCTCAGCAAAGATGAAAATGAAGATGAAGAGGAAACAATATCATCGCTGTAAACCGTAACATCCTGTCACAGGAGACCATCTATTCAAACAGCATTTTTGCCACCAAGTCACCAACAATAGGTCCACAACGCTGTACAGACTAAGGTATATCAAATCCATTGCATGAGTAGTCCGCCAAAGATTCGTGAAGCCCAAATCCAAGAAAAATATGATAATAAATTGAGATTGGCAAACAAGAGAGAATTCTCCCTGAGCGAGTGGGGGTTACGGTTTAACACCTGCCCTCCAACGCATATGGGTGTTTGCCCAACTTTCAGTAAAGTAATTGTGGAAACTATCAAAGAGATAAAAAAGCAAGATTTAAAATTCATGCAAATAGCAAGTAATGATTCTACTTTCACGAGATCATACGAAGAAAATAGAGCAGTAAATGGTTGCTCAAATCAATACACTAGAGTATACATACTCGAACTAAGAACCTGTAGACAAATTTCACAACGCTGAATGCAGACAAGAAGCGTGTGACAGAGAAAATTTTGCAAAGGATGGTATAGCAATACAAGAATGCATAACTCGGATTAGTTGCAAGAACAGAAGAACAAACAGTAAGCAAAAGAAGAAAAAAAGATATACAGCATTGGCATGATATACAGCATTGGCATGCCCATAAGACACTTTTTCTGTATCATATATCTTCAACTAAAACAATGCACCAAATTAGAAGACAAACCACTAGAGGTTAGCATCTCATATTTCTACCCAAACAAAAGCCCTAACTTGCACTCATGTAAAGACTAAAGAGACAAGAGATCAAGTTAATAAGGAAACCATGCGTGCTTGCACGAAGTTTAGAGGTAAAGAGACAAAAGATCATGATAACTAGGACAGAAGGTCTGGATATTTAAACAGAGGTACCTACCTTACACTCCATCACCTATATATTCCCTATCCTAAAATCAAAACAATACAACCAGTTGCAAGACAAGCCATCAAAATAGCAGTCATCTTGCATTTCTCTACCCAAACAAAAGCTCTCACTTGCACAAAATTCTTAAGGTAAAGAGATAAATGATCAAGGTAATGGAGAAACCAGGTGTGCTTGCACCGAGTTCTAAGTTGCAGAGAGAAGGGATTATGTTAATGAGGAAAAAATATCTTCATCCTTTAGACAGAAGAACCCCTGCCTATATCACACTTCATCTCCTATATTACTCAAACTATTCATTACCTCTCAAGTATACGAGCTAGATACTTCAAAATCCGACACGAGTATAAAACATGCAATGTTCCTTCCATGCCCTCCCCGTGGTGGGCATTGAAGGACAAAAGTGTTAAATGATAAAACATCAGCTTCTTAACATAAATAGAAAAGAAAAAAATAAACAATATGAAGGTGATCATGTTGCAAGGTTCTTACTTTTTAAAGTTTGAATTCTTAATTTTATAAGCTTTTTAAAGAAATTCTGATAGCAAATATAATGAAAGATCGTGATTTCATTCCACCAAAATCAACGGTTGAGATGAGGTTTTTATGATTCCTAGCATAGTGGTAGGAACTGAAAAATTTCTGATACAACTTGACACTTTCTTTTAAGCCAAAACAATAACATAAAATAGCTGCTCCTACATAGCCACAAGGTAGACAAACAAGAGGAACGATTAAATGCACTATTACCCCCCTCATGGTACACACTCCTCGATAACCACTATTGTTTCCCTCCTTGTACAATTACTTGTCATCTTCCTTGACACAACTTCAATAACCATTACATTAGTATCCACGACCCTAACTTCAGAGTGGAAACCCTCAACAATACAACTCATAAAATGACATCCCAGCTCCAAAGGTCGTATCATAAAATACAACTCGCGTGATTGTGTATTTAACAGATCACTAGATGCTACATTCATCACAATTAACAGCAAAAAGAACCCTCCTAATCCTAATAATCCTATAGCTTCCTTTTTAAAGGTTCTGTAAGTTGTGCAAAGGGGCAACAGAGAGGAAATAATTTGAACCAATGACCTAACATCTATGGTTAACAACCGCCAAGACTTCCTTCGTTCCTTGGCTAGCAACAAAGCACGAAAACAACATGTAAGAAACAAACGACCAAGCTACAAAATTTCACAGTTTCCACACGATTCAACCAGCCAATCGAGTGAGTCATTCATTAACCACTATAAACTCTAGCCTCAAATATAAGATCACAGAGCATGACCCACATAATTACACATCCAACAAACCACTAGTCATTACATTCATCAAAACAAAAGAATGCTTTTCAATCTTTAAGATCCAACAGCTGTTACCATATCGTGCTGACAACACGCACATAAAAATCAGCTGAGCTTTGAGAAAAACACAACTTTCACATAATTAAATCAACCAATCGTAAGTATCAAACATCGATAACGCAATTCAGTATGCTCAATTTCTGCAAACTCTAACCTAATTTCTTCGGAACTTACTTACACCAATAACAAATCATGCCGACAACATGCATATAGAAAACAAACTCCAAAAATTACCACAACATGATATAATCATCCAAGCGAAAAAATTATACATCAGTATCGCAATTCTTTACCGTCAATTTCTAATACTCAAACCCAATTTTCCTACAAAACCTAACAACAACCAACAATAAATCGAGGTAACAAAATGCACAAAAATCAAGCAGCCAAGCTCCAACAAACTCACAACTGTCACGTGATTCAATCAGCTAATCGAAAGAATCATACATCAATTACGGAATTCAGTACGCTCAATCTCTTAAACTCTAGTCTAATATTCCTTCAACACCTACCTACGGCCAGCAACAAATCGCGCCAACTCTAGTCCAAAACTTAACATGATTCAATCAATGAATCAAAAGAATTAAGAATCAAACTCCGCAATTCCAAAAACATGCACATAAAAATCAGCCGTTAAGCAATTCTGTATGCCAAATTTCATAAACTCAAACAATTTCCTTCGAGACAAATTGAAAAAATCAAGCATCAAATTATGCAATTTCAAATCCGCAATTTCTAAAACTTAAACCTAGTTTTCCTTAGAAATTACCTACAACCAATAACAAACCACACCAACTGCACATGCACATAGAAAATCAGCTGCGTTCCAAACAGAATCACACGCTTTAATCTACCAATCCCAAGAATCAAGTATCCAATCACACAATTCTGCATACTCAGATTCTTAAACTCAAACCTCATTTCCTACGTATAAAAATCGAAAGAATCAAGCATCAAATTACACAACACCGAATCCTCAATTTCTGAAACTCAAACCTACCTACAACAAGTAACAAATCGCACCAACAGCACATGCACATAGAAAACCACCCGAGCTCTAAACCAAATCTCACGACTTAATCAACCAATTGTAAGAATCAAGCATCAAATCACACAATTCTGCACACTAAATTTCCTAATCTCAAACCTCATATCCCCCGTACAAAATCAAAAGCTTCACGCATCAATTACGCAATCCTGCACACTAAAATTCTTAACCTCAAATCTCATTTCCTTCTTACAAAAATCGAAAGCATCACGCATCAATTACGCAATTCTGCACACTAAAATTCTTAACCTCAAATCTCATTTCCTCCTTACAAAAATCGAAAGCATCACGCATCAATTACGCAATTCTGCACACTAAAATTCTTAACCTCAAATCTCATTTCCTCCTTGCAAAAATCAAAAGCATCACGCATCAATTACGCAATCCTGCACACTAAATTTCTCAAACTCAAACCTCATTTCCTCCCTACAATAATCGATAGAATCACGCATCAGTTACGCAATTCTCAAACTCAAACCTCATTTCCTCCGTACAAAATCGAAAGCATCACGCATCAATTACGCAACTCTGCACACAAAATTTCACAAACTCAAACCTCATTTCCTCCTTACAAAATCAAAAGAGTTACGCATCAAATAACGCAATTCTGCACACTAAATTTCTCAAACTCAAACCTCATTTCCTCCGTACAAAACCGAAAGCATCACGCATCAAATAACGCAATCCTGCATACTCAATTTCCTAATCTCAAACCTCATATCCCCCGTACAAAATCAAAAGCTTCACGCATCAATTATGCAATCCTGCACACTAAAATTCTTAACCTCAAATCTCATTTCCTCCTTGCAAAAATCGAAAGCATCACGCATCAATTACGCAATTCTGCACACTAAAATTCTTAACCTCAAATCTCATTTCCTCCTTGCAAAAATCAAAAGCATCACGCATCAATTACGCAATCCTGCACACTAAATTTCTCAAACTCAAACCTCATTTCCTCCCTACAATAATCGATAGAATCACGCATCAGTTACGCAATTCTCAAACTCAAACCTCATTTCCTCCTTACAAAAATCAAATGCATCACGCATCAATTACGCAACTCTGCACACAAAATTTCACAAACTCAAACCTCTTTTCCTTCATATAAAAATCAAAAGCATCACGCATCGAATTACGCAATTCTGCACACTAAATTTCCTAATCTCAAACCTCATATCCTCCTTACAAAAATCAAAAGCATCACGCATCAAATAACGCAATCCTGCATACTCAATTTCCTAATCTCTAACCTAATTCCACCAAAACAAAACAAAAAAGAAGGAAAAAGAAAAAAAGAAAATTATACCGGCGCTACAGGAGGTGGGAGGATCTTTCTGCAGATCCTTAAGCTCCTTCAAGATCCTCTTCGACGCCATCACCTGAACCAACACAACACAACATATCAGATCTCGCGAGATCCAACGGCTCACAAACCACAAACCCAAAACATAAACATACCAGAGAAGAAGAGGAGGAGGAGATCCTCTGTGGGGTGGAGTATGTCAGGTAAGAAGGACCCTCCCGAGATATGATTAAAATTTATTCGATTGTTTTATGGTCCGACCAAAGGGAGGAGAAGGAAGGGGGGTTATGGGGTAATTGATGATGACTTTAAATTAGGGAAATAATCCTCTTTTTCCAATTTCTTTTCCTTTTTTCTTATTTTTATTTTTTCTTCTTTTGGGGGGTTGCGTAAACTCTACCTATCCACTATCCACCACTATCTAAATATCGCAACAACTAGTTTTGGGAGAGACGATCTACTTTTATACGGTCTATTTTTATTATAAAAGTTGACCAAGTTATGCTGGCCAATTAGGGGCATATTAATGTACAACTGAATTGGGCTTGTTGGGTGCTTAAGAAATATACTTACTATAAAGTTGGTCTACGGTCTTCTCTAATAGTTTGTGATATCGCAATTGATTCTAACGTCAATTTTTTTTTAATACTATCTTATGTTACTCTAATATTCAAGTATATTATCATCGATTGGTTATGAAACTAGTTTTTGGTCCGCGCGATGCGCAAATAGTTAAATAATAATTTATTATTACAGTATTTTTTAATAAAATTTAGTTAGCGAGGATTTTTTTTTTTACTGTACAATTGATTCTTGTGTTGCAGGTAAGGTATAACTCATATATACTTTTGTTTGACAAATATGTGAAATAAGTCTTTTTTCTTTTGAGTGACACGTGTATATTTAGTAAGTTTTATTTATGCTGACTTGGCAAATGACTCGTGGTTTGATGGCATCTGTGGAAAGCCTTTTAATAGTACTATAAAAATTACATTAGATCGGTTTAGAGTGGTTATGTGGCAAAATTTGTAATGAGACGATCTCATCAAAAAATTTGGTGATTTGAGTTATGCAATTACTCATTTCCCCTTCATTTAAGTGCCAAACAAACTAAACCACCCTTTATTTAAGACTTGGATTGCCTCCATTAACATTTCTACATACTTCACCGGATTTTTAAAGTGAGGAAGTTGGATAGCAATGGATAGAGAAGGATAGTGTGTGGACGTGGGTCATGAGGCTTGGTGACCTTGGCCTTAACCGAGTTCCACTCATTTACATAATTTATTTCATTTGTGAATTACTCTCTTTTACATAATTGGTAAACACTTTTGACTCGAATTGTGATTACATCTGTTTTTGAGTAGGTTATATACGTCTTTTGTATGATTTGTGGTTTTCGCATACTATCCTTGCTTTAAATTATACTCACATGTGTTAGGACTACTGGTTAAAATGTTATTCCATAATCATGAAGATCATGCATTCTTCTTCTAATATCGGAGTAAGAACTGACTTGTTCAAAAAGTGGTGTTCCACCAAAGTCCAAACAGGATGGTGGAACATGTGTCTTCGTTGCTATAATGACACTAATGTATAAACTGCTTTAAGCTACTATGTTATAACAAGCAATGGAGTGTCAAAGTGAAGCATGTCTTTCGTGAGGGTAATAGAGTTATAATTGGCTATCTAATAGAGGCGTGGAGTGCATGGAAAATCTAGTGTTTGTTCAAGCCCCTCATCAAGAACTTCGAAACATCCTTAGGGAAGATGTTATAGGTATTGCTTGGCCTCGAATTGTAAGGTGAAGTTCTATTAATTAAACGAGGTCTCCTCTCTTTTGAGACCAAAAAAAACTAGGCTATCTTGACTAATTCAATGTTGTATTTATGGGTCAAGTATAATGTCCGGGTTTATAACGGAGGTCTTAACTTTTGAGAGTGTGTTTCACTTTACTCCCTCCACTTTCAAGAGTTTAGTGTACAAAATTAGGCCGCTGAAGTGAAGATGAGTTTGACTTAGTAGATAGCCCATAGGAACTATACTTTGGTCAAAGTTTAAGTTGCGATCATGCGACGTGCCATCCAATTATATGGTTCTAGTGTCTTGCATGTACAGATTTCAAGTAGGATACGCCATGTCAGCTTCTACCGATGCGTCCTTTGGTTCCAATCTTTGAATGGAAACAGATTAGAATTAGTTGAGAGTATAATTGAATCATGAAAAGATTTTATTCAGTTTTTAGAGGAGTGAAATGGTGAAGGAGATGGGAAGGACGGATTGAAAAAGGAACTAGGGAAGTAACAAAAGGAATAGTTGAGCAGGAGGGGAAGATTCATTGCGTTTCCATCCCTTAATTTCTCCTAATCAAACCACCTCTCGTGATCGATTTCATGTCCTCCATCATCAAAAGTTCAGTCTGAGTTGGAAAATGTTCAGCCACAATCCAAGCTCCTCATTGTTCACCAGGTAACCAGGTCAACCGCTGGATGGGTACGTTCGCTATTTGAACATGTTGCAAGGTCTAAAGTGTGAAGAGTGAAATGTTTGTCCCCCCCCCCCCCCCCTCTAAAAGAAGCAGAATACACCATTAAGGTTCAATGCAATTGATTTTGCTCCAAGTTCATAAGCAGAGGAGAGACTTTCTGAATCAAATTCATACTGTTCAACAGCTTGTAGGTAAGCTAGTCCAACAAATTTTGACATAACATGATCACGCACGACAATGACTCTCCATCTGGTAATGCTTCACGCATGATGGTTAGCAAACACTATAACAAATACAAGGTCACATTCTGCACCCTGCCACCTCCCGACCAACATAATATGCTAGCCCATACCATACTTCTGCGTCCAGCTCCTTGCTGTGGTCTCGTATTTAGCCTTATCAGTCTTGTACATGTGAGCGATCTCTGGCAC
>CAAKMY010036986.1:0-17646 GCA_901111285.1 Corrigiola litoralis
AGTTTAGTACCCAAAATAGCATACTTCAGTACCTTTAAATCAAGTTTTTAGACAAAGTTAACGGAAGTTCACTCCAATACCTGATTTGTTACTTTTGTAACATTAGTACCTGATTTGTTACAAAGTCCATAGTTCAGTACCCAAATGAGCTCTTAACTCTATTATATTGTGTAGGTTGTTCCCTATTTTTAATATTGTTTTGTTATATATACTGAGAGTCTCTGATCGATAATAATCAGGCCAATATGGCAATATCAGAAGAGTTTCACCGCTGCTCTTGATCACGAGATGATATCTTCTTAGTTAAAGCCATCATGAAAGTATCTTTACCTTTGTTTGAGAGAAAACATCAAGGCCACTCTTGGTGAAGTACAAGGCTTGAATTATGTTCAGCAAGATTGACCGTGCATCCCCAGTCTTGTGTACACTAGTTAAGAAGTTATGCATCTCTATTACTTTCTGAAACATATGCAACTCGCATTGTAAGTTAGTATCTGAAAAAGAGAGGATGATATTGACTAATCAATTGCGTAAAGACAATTTAGTTAGTGATCACCTGTTCTTGGTTTGCTTCTGAGATTCCCATGATCGAATCTTTGAACCAACCCAAGGAACCATGTTCCCTTGTAACCCAATAAAAGTAGGCCTTTGAAGGACCCCTAGCACCACCAGCTTCTACATCATTTACCTGCTTGAATTGTCAGTAGTTTAGATATAGACCTTATACTTAATATGTTGATAATAAAATCTGAATTAACAAGCTTAATTTCAGAGAAAAAAAGGTCTGCAGATTTTACATTGTTAAAAGCTCTATTTTGAATCATGTCTCCTATGTCCTTGAGGACACTAATGAAAGGAGTTGCTCCTATGCCAAGACCAATTAGTACAACAACATCGTATTTCACATGATCTTGAGAAGCTGCTCCATAAGGCCCGTCGATGTATACTTTAGGATAGTAAAATGGTTTTGAAGTGATTGCCTGCCAGTAAGTGAAGCAAAGTAGTTATAAACTTAGATTTTAAAAGTAATCGAAACTTTTCTCAAGCTCATTGATCTGCTCTTAGTTTAGTTTAATTTTACCTCTTGGAAAAGGTTATGAATCTGGTAACTCCAATCTCCGAGGGTCCTAATGTGGATGCTTAGATGGTTATCGTTTGGTCCTGATGTCAATGAAAACGGGTGCCTGAAAGAAGACATAGAAGCAGATAACCCCTATTATTTTCAGCATTTGGTGTGTGGAAATACTAAAGTGAACTAGATGTATTGTAACCATATAAAATACAGCTTTTGGTAAGTCATCAGAAGGAAGAAAGACTACTCGCATACCATTCAAAAGGAGAGACGTGGGGGCATTTGATGTGTATATACATGCCACTCCTGTATGTGAACTTAGCTGGTTTGGATAATTTTAGGGATAAAACTTTGCCAGGAAACATATTGGCCTGCACACATGATATTGAAAAAACTACTTTCGTCATTGATGATTTAATAGCATGATTTCTTAGTTCTTACATTAGGAGTTTTTTTTTTTAGTGTTAAACTTCTAGTTTCGAATTTTTTTCTTTCACCTCAAGAACATCAACTTCATAAATTTCTGATCTTACGCTCCGATAGATTCGCTCCCCCATATACAATAGAACCGGAACTGCTAGGTACATCCATGTCTAGACAGAAACAGAGATTTGAATCAGTAATTACAAAATTCGGCAAATCTAAGAGCATCAAAATATCAGATAATGACTACATTAATAGAAAATTAACCACATCGATTTAGTTCAGTTACCTTCACAAATTACCTGATCAAAATTTGCATACTCATAGATCATAGTTTTAGACAAAGCTCATTAACAACACAAGTAAAAAGTTTAGGTTCCCTTTTGTTCTTCTGCTAGAAACTTTACTTGAAAATTAAATGATACTCCGTATAACTCTAAGCTTGGAGAATTTTTCTTTGTTTTAGCTAGGTGGAAAGTCAAAATCAATAATTACAACCACAATCATATTTGTTATTCTATAATTCTAAGATATAGCTTGGCTACATTTTTTAGTTCATAACGAAATATATCGAAGGATTAAGGTATGGATAAGTTGAAGGTTGACATGAAAGGAAAGGCTGAACATACCGTTTTCTCCACGAAGTTGTTGGTAAGAAAGAGGAACATAGAGTGGATGACGAGCAAGATATAGACAATGATGAGAAGATGATGGGAGTACCAAAACGCATTATACCCTGTAACCCGACGGATAGGCCCAGGCAATGAAGGAGACTGGCGGCGAGGCATTCTTGTTGCTAAAGAGAAGGCAATAGCCATTAAAATAACCATGACAATCCCTGTGAGAACCTCAGTGGTGCATAATACTTGTATGTATGAGGGTTGTTGATTCCCAAATTTGTTAGCAAAGATTCTCTGGAAAACTAATGAGTTACTGTCTGTTATTCTTGGGAAGTCACAAGCAAGGTGAGTACCTCCATGTAGGATCACCCCTATCACTATCCCTGATGCAATCAGCTACACTAAAACAACATCCAAGAGTCAGAGCTATTACAACATTCATGTTTTGAACTATGCATTGATATTTAAGCTTTAATTTATGACATCTGATATTGTTGATTAAAAATTCTATTTTTGTAATTTTAAACCCCATCGTTTTTATATCGAACATTACCTTGTGGAAGTTGATGTTATCATTGAAAGGAACAATAGAGCTAATCCAGCGGTTCCTTCTAAGCCAAGTGATCAAGTTCCGGGACACAGGGAGGAGGATAAGAGCCATGTTAAGCTTAAGAGTCTCAGCAGCTCCCTTGGCCGTGCTGACGCAATATCCCATAACCTGAAATGCTGTTCTATGCTTATATTGTATAAATTTCCAGGTAAAGAGCCCAATGCAGGCCAGCAGCCAAATCGTTACTATCCAAGCTCGTCGCCAATACGTTCGAAATAAGACCTCAGTCAAGGACATGATTATGGGTTCGTGATGATATCGGTACATGCCATCAAAGTTGGGAGCTGTGGACTCTGCCATTTCATGTTGAGTTGAAAGGTATTCTTCTGTTAAGACTGCTTTCAATAGCTTCTTTAGCTGATACAGCTGCATATAAGAGTACAAAAAAATTGGTTAAAGCAAGGCTAGCTTGAATGTCATATTAATAGCGCGCACTTGAGTTTATACTAGACCAAATTCAACTGAAGGGTGAAATTAGAGTCGCAGTAATATTTTAGAAACTTGAGCTTATAATATCAAGCAACAATGTCAAAACTCTGTTTCAAAAAAAAAACAATGTCAAAACTCATGAATGAGAGCTTTGGCCGCCCTAGTAATCCAACCAGATTCAAATATAAATCAAATGCTGGCACAACCAAGAACAAAAATCATCAAAACACTATGCTTGTGGTTGACAAGGGTATTTTAGTTACGTTTTTGGGTACCAAAAGGACCATGCATAGTACTTAAACAATCTGACAGATGGATATTTGAAGTATTTTGAACTATATATGATTATGAATATCACTACTGGTTAGGTAGGTGTCGGGGCTTCGTACCTCAATGTACCCATTTTGTTGAGTGTCAACGTCTTGCATGATCAAAGAAGCAAAATGCTCAGCTTCCGATTCCTTCATGCACAATTTATTTGTAGAAGCACTCAAAAGTAACATCTATATTGACGAGGAAGAGCAGAAGGAGATTATACTGTAAGAACATTGTTCAAGCTAACTAATTGACATGAAGATGTAGACATGTAGTCATAGTTAAGATAGCGTTGACAAACTAACCTGTTTCAAATCCGTTTGAGTTATTCTTCCATCCACATCTCTATCGCACCTGAGATACAGTAGAAATAGGAATTTCATTGCTGCTAAAATATCTCGTTCTTAATATCTAGCTTTCCGCACCATTAGATTTCTGTGTCATGCATTCTTAAAAGTAATGGTCATATTCATATTAGCGGGAATCATAGGATGGATTAGATTGTTACATGTTAAAGAAGATTTTTGTAGCAGAATCATAGGATGGATTAGTGAGGCAAAGGTAGTATTCGTAAAGCTCCCTTTTGGTCAGCTTCACATTATGGTTCCTCCTTCCTCTTAATGCTTGAAGAAGCTCGCAAGCATATTCTGGACTTTGTTGCATTCCTGTTGAACAAGATTACAATACTCGACTAAGTAGTCCGTTTCGTAAGAAAAATGAGTACCTATCTAGCTAGTATAGTAATAGTACATATAAGGTAGTATAGTACGAACTACTACGAAGTACTTCGTATTTGAAATATATAGCCATATAGGCCGAACTAAGACATGAGAAACATATATGAAAGTTAAAATAGATAAATCCTTCATTGCATCGTCTCGGGCCTAAACCAGATACTTTTCAGAAAAGGAGCAAAATAGAGAGACGTAAAATTTCTGAAGGTCAATATTTGCAATATTTACGATTCTTTTTTGTTTTCTCATATATGCATTCTCTGTTTTCTTTCTGTTTATATAGCTTTACTCTTGAAGGTTGTTTATATATCATTACTTACATGAATCTCATGAAGATTGCGGTAACTACTTTGAATTGAGGATTGACTATGATATGCTTAGCAGCAAACTAGCTATAAGTCATAACATTTCAGACACAGTACAGAAGCCAAAAGTGGGTAAGAAATCTGATCCTTAGTCACTTTCAGAGTCTATGGTAATTCAGGCAGTAGAAATGTCAATTATAGTACAAGTTGGACAGATATATAACTTGCTAAATTTTCTTACCTAAGCAATCACCAAAGTGTGAGGCATCAATTGTAGGGACAGACTCATAGCCATCACAATATGCAATACTGTCGAACCGCTGCGCAACCTGGTTCCACTGCAAGCCATCGTCTGCAAATCTAAGGCAGCATTGATCATCCTCTAGCAAATCTCCGTCGTCATCTTGTAAGCATGGTGGGGATGATGATGAGCCACGGCCAATCTTCTCAAAATCAAAAGATGAAGACGATGAGTACGAGGAAGAGGATGACAAAGAAAACTCCTCTTTGCTCTCCCCCATTATTTACGTACTCTGATTTGTTCAATTCACTAGCTAGCTTTGATGTGCTAATTAGCTTTACAAACAACAAATAATATATAGGAAGATAGGTACGTATGTTAAGTTGATATAGTAGGAAACGTCACGTTAGAATGTAAAGGAGATCATCATCGGGGAGAAATAAGGGGGATTAGGTGAAGTAAATGTATTAGAGGATGGAAGTAGCTAGAGAATATATTGGAGTTGGGCAATTACTTTACTTAGGAAATTGCATGCGCATGTGGAGGTCCGGAAGCCATATTCAAATTGTGGAAGCCATCTCTTTCTTGACTTAAGTTAACGTAACTCAGAGATTGGAGGGTGGTTGGCTTGTTGCACTTAGCTAACCCAAACGATTAAACCAAATGGTATGATGTTAAAGATCGCTTGCCCGTAAGAAAAGAGGAGCAGGCCAGGAAAGAAATTCTCATCACATAAATCATAAATTAATGGGGTGATGTGGTTACTTGTAAAGTTGTAGTTGTGGCCATGTGGGCGTTTATTCCAAAATAGAAAGCCCTTTGTTATTTCAATGATAAATACTTGAAACATAAGCCATTATCATATATCAATTAGAACTCTCTAACCAGTAACCACGCAAATCAAACTAGCCACACTAATTAGAGCTGATCAAAATTGTCCAACCTAATGGCCCGACCCGGCCTGATTTTGGTTGGGTTCGTGCCTAAAGTCAAGACCAAAGCCCGGTCCAAATGATCCACAATTGTGAAATTTTGAAATGATTTCATCTCATCAATTATAAGTGTGTAAGTATCATCGCCACAAATCTAATACAAAATGTCATGTATGAGAGTATGAGTTCTATGCACAACTTTACTTCAAAGTATTTCATAACTATAGAATTTCCTAAAAGAATATATAATAGACACTCACTCTAAAATTAATCAGTACTTGATCCTACATTGTCACAATTTCATCTTTAATAAGCAGTTGAGTGTCAAAGTGGAACATATATTCAAAGAGGATTATCAAGCTGCATATTAGCTAGCCGATAAGAGAGTTGAAAGCACGTAGAAGTTAGTCATGGTCCAAGCTCCATCCCCCTCCCACTGAGCAGATTAATTCCCCCCACCCCACCCCCCACTTGGATCACCCTCCCCCTGAACTCATTAATCCCCCTGTATAAAGTCGCAGATCCACCTTATTGTAAGGGGGATACCAGGACCCCACTTAGGAGAATTTTTTATATATATAAATAAAGAGAGTTTATATGATACAAACATATATTTGTATCATTAGTGAACCCACTTAGAAAAAAGTGACTCCATTTTAAAAAGTGACCCGGTTAAATTATTTTCTAAATCCGCCACTATGCCCTCTTCACTTTAAAAAGACACACTCAACAACCACCCCCCCACCCCCCGCGCACCCCCATAAAACAACCTCTCTACCAATGTCCTCCCAACAAACAACGCCGCAACCCAACCATGAACACCCTACCGATGCTGATCCCAACAAAATAGACGTGTAAACAATGAGACCATTCTTGGGCAGAGACGTCTCTACAATGTGTCCTATCCTTCAACCAGACGTGCTTGGAGTAGGACTCACGACAAACGTCTTCACGCACGCGTGTGTCGTGTGATCGTTTAGCAGTCCGTATTTTCTCCTAGACAATTCCAGGGTAAAATCCTATTCCCTATACGTTTGGTTCCACCTTTTGTCTCATTCTTACTACGTCTACTTATCTTCCTTGGAATAGTGGGGGTAGTATAGAACTTTTATCTATTTCGTACTTTTATACTCTGTACTTCCCTGGTGCTGTAGACATGTAGTAGTAGTAACTTAGTAGCTAGTTGCAACAATAAAGCATCATTTCATTTTGCCACTTAGCTACCACAACAGATCTCTCTCTTTTTCTAACACCACCAGACCAGGTATCCCTTTCTCATTCTTTGGGTAAACTTTAGCCTATGTTTCTCATTTTTGATATATACCCTTTTCATTTTATGTCTTAGATTATTCAAAGATGCAATCTTTTTCATTGGGGTATCTCTACTTTTTTTCCAACATGTTAATTTTCATTTCTCTTGATTGCAAATATGTTGATTGGTTTAGTTGGTTGGATCATATGGTATTTTTATGTGAAATGTAATGTGTTGTGTTGGGTTATCAACTTTCCAGTAAGTGTGGTGTGAGTAAATTTGTGATCCTTGGCCTTTTGTTTCACTAAGAACCATTTATATGATTTTGATGGTTTTTGAAATAGCTTTATTCCTTTACTGGATGGTTTCATAGTTTTCGAAATGTTTTGTTTATGCATAGGAGAACTATAATTGTAGACTTGTAGTAATGTGTTTAAGTTGATAGTCCATTACAGTTTGAGAAATGGAGAAATTATGTTTACTGCTCTATTTTCTGAATTATATCCTTACGCACATGTCTCGAATCATGAGATAAAACCATCTTTTTGTGTAATATAGCAACAACAAGAACATTACCCAATGCCAACAAAGAGGCTCGCGCCCAAGCGGCGTAAAGGGGAGGGGGAGGGGGTTGTTAGTTGTCTGCAACCTTACCTCCACATTGCAAAGAGATTGTTCTCAGTTGATCCTTTTTTGTAATAAGTATTTGAGATAAAACCTCACGAACTTATAATGTCATGTTGTTCTCGAAATACATGTAATTTGTGCAAGAAAATATTGGATTTTGGAACATGGAGGTTGGCCTAGTGTATAACTGAGTATTATAAAGTATAAACATTTGCAAGTTAAACTAATTGAATGACTCAATTTGAATTCGTCAATAACTCGAATGAGCATAAGAAGACAACTATATCCGGAAAGAGGGAGCAATACTTTTCCTCTTTATTGTTTTGTTTTGAGAGGTTCTTATATGAAATTATTTTCTCAATCTTTGTTGTACTTTGTGTGTAGCAGATAATTTTGATGGAATCCTTGATGAGTGCACATATTATGCAAGTTCCTGCGTGTCATTTAAAGCAAAATAAACAGTTTTTGCTTCCTGCATCTTCTCCAAGATCAATTGGAAAGTTGCACCGGATGACGATTGGGATGATTAACAGTTCAAACTTGATAAATTCAGCTGCTTCTCCTATTCAACCTATTAAATCCTCAACCTCAGAACGGTTCGACAACACACTGCCTTCCAAAGGTTGTCTGGAAACTGCTATTATAGTGGCCTTTATGGAATTTATTCTTGTATTTGTTTATTCTTAGTAGGGTACTCTACTATTTGTGGTTTACTCCCCCTTCTCCTCTTTGCCTGATGATGAATGCTTTACTTCAGGGCCCATAATATGAATAATTATGATAGACTTCTGTTAGTGAATCAAATTTACAGGCTAATTGAAGGAGTTCTACAAAGTCTGAGTTGTTTGTTTGGTAAATATTGCATAGTCTTATCTTAAGTGCAATGTATGCATTTACACATATCACCAGTCTAGACATCTACGGAATATTATGGAAGAAGGATACTGATGTGTTCTAATTTCCATCCAAACAGAGAAAAGTCCCTTCTTTTTATGGAGTAAAAGTGAATCGAAAATCATTTTTATTGTATTGTTATTACTTTTTGGTTAATTACTCTTTCTATTCCTATCTTCCCTATAGTGATTCATTGGTTTTCTTTTGCAATGGTGTTATTCTAAAAGAATATGTTTATTTTCGCGTGTGATGTCTTATACAATACGGGCATTCATGTGATACTATCTTTCACATTTGCGTGAATACCAGCACACTTCATGCTGGATTGCTCTATGATCAGTGTTTTTCTCCCTATGATCATTGGGTTGAGTGTGCAACTGATATTTTCTCTGATTCATATGAACACAGAGGTGCTTGACTTGTGGAGAAATGCAGAAGCTGTTTGCTTCGATGTCGATAGCACTGTTTGCGTAGATGAAGGTATCGATGAATTTGCTGAATTTTGTGGAGCTGGGAAAGCAGTTGCAGAGTGGACATCAAGGTTCAAATTTTTTGGATGAGTCCTTTATTTTTTTTGTTATCTAAATTCGGATCTAATCATGCTTCATATCCTCTTTTGCAGAGCAATGAATGGATCAGTTAGTTTTCAAGAGGCACTAGCTGCTAGACTTTCCTTAATAAACCCAACCCTTGCCCAACTCCAGGATTTCCAAGAGAAAAGGCCTCCGAGGTAAGCCAATAACAAACCTGTGGCTTTTAAAATATTAACAAAAATGGGTTTCTAAGAGGTTGAGCATCGCCATGCAAAAGGGGTTGCATATTTGATTAAGCTTTTTAAGTTTTACATGATTTTACATATACCTTCTTTAAAGATATGTTGGTCAGGAAAATGTGACGTAGTGGCTAGGAGTCAGGCTGAATTCGATCCTCTTCACTGTGTGATTGTCGTGGATTGTCTAATTCATTTTATGAATCTTATTGATAAACCTCATTTATAGCTTGCATGGATGACATGTTCTACTTATCGATAAGCAGACTTTCTCCTGGAATAGCGGAGCTGGTTAAGAAGCTCAAGGCTAAGAATGTTGATGTTTATCTCGTATCGGGAGGCTTTCGTCATATGATTAATGTAAGCATTTTAATAGCTGGTAGCTATCCTCATGAAACTCCTTCTCTGGTTATTTAAACATTAATGAATGACTGATACCTGATCTGTGATGGCCTCTTGTAAGCCAGAGATCCTTTGCAATTTGGCGGCATGTGATCATTGTGAACGGAATTCTATGAAAGATTTAAAACTTGAAGTTAACTTAATTTTCTGCACATCGTACTATGTAGAAAAGAGGGTAAAGTCATAAACAATGGGTCATATGATGACAAAGACATTGTCATTGAAACCTCATTAAGATAGTCTTAATACATGGACTGAAATGCTTCAGACATTGCATATCAATGCAAATTTCTATTTTCATAGATGGTGAATCTCAAGATAAGATAAATTTCATGAAATTGATTCCAAATCTCATGATGACCTAATGAATCTATCCTCAAAATATATCTCAACTTGTTGGTGTTTATCTTTTCTCTCCATATGTTTTTGTGAGAATGTACTAGTGGATTACACCAAACACTTCTGCACGTCAAGAAACTCCATCGTCTAAATGTGGAAGCTTTGCGTGCATTCTTGTACCCTGACACCCTATACTGACTGGTATTAAATGAGTGTTCACTCATTGCTGCATTTGAAAGCAAAAATGTACTCCTATTTGGTCTCGCCCACCCTCAGCTCCACCCCCCTGAAAATACGTTTTTTATTTCCTAAAACAAAATTATGACGGCTTCTGTTGACAGTAGAGTGTTTCCCATTGATGATTTGTTGCTATATGTCTTTTAAACTATTGATTAAAATCTCTTGTTCTGCAGCCTGTTGCGACAATCCTTGAAATACCTCTTGAGAACATTTTTGCCAATCAATTGCTTTTTGGAAAATCAGGGGAGTTTCTAGGGTTTGATGAAAATGAGCCTACATCAAAGAGTGGAGGAAAAGCTGTAGCAGTTCAACTGATACGAAAGGTCTGATTTCTAACATTTTTATTTTAGAATTTTTTTTTGTTTCATGAAGAGAGCTCATGGATCCTTACTTGGTTTAAATTTCAGGCTCATGGGTACAAAACATTAGGCATGATTGGTGATGGAGCTACAGATCTTGAGGTACGATATTTCATTTCAATAATGCTCAACTGCCGTTATGCTCTGGAGTCTAGGATAACTTTGGTTGGATTTAGTCAAAAGCATCACAACTTTTAGTGTGATAAGTGATCTAAGAAGGTTTGTTGGTATCTTAACTTTGTTGGTGCTGAAGTGACCTGAAACTGCAAACTCTAGAAGAGACAAATTTGGAGTAGGAATTTCTTCTCCAAATCATTTGATAATTTCTACATGGTCACTTACGAATCGATGTAAAGAAAATAGTGTCCACTTCATTGTTCATTCACTGTGTCATGGTATATGATAGACTGGTTTGATTGTAGGCTCGTCAACCTGGTGGTGCCGAATTCTACATCTGTTATGCTGGATTTCAACATCGAGAGGCTGTTGCAGAAAAAGCTGATTGGCTGGTTTTCAGTTTTAAAGATCTTATCAGTTCCTTGGACTAGCTTTGCATTTTTGAAACTATCATTTTTTCAGGGAGATAATTAGATGCGCCTACCTTAGGAATTACAGATTACAGTATGATTAGTCTATTGCTATTATTATTACATCCCCATTAATACATGAAGTGTTCAAACTACAACTGCTTGGTCATGACCTAGGAATAGAGCGAAGATATCGTATATTGCTTGGCGCCCATCTTAATTTGTTACTGAAGTGGTGAAAATGTAAAGCAAGAACAGCTCAAAGAATTGATCTCTTGCGTGTGCTACTGTTAATTTTTCTGTGATACATGTTGTATGTACTTTGTGTGAATAAATTTTGAGCAAATTCTGATTTTTCATTGAGAAAATTGGCTTTTGAACTCAGTATTACGTCATTAGTCCAGTTTGTTAAGAGTACTGGAAGAAATACTCTGCTGTTAATTCCAGTTACTGTTTTAAGATTGAATCAGATTCTGAGTGGTTGAGAGTTGAGACTAGTGTTACAAGCAGATTGCGGGTTCGAATTCGTACCTCGTTGTGTGGGTTAATAAACTGCTAGTTGCGATTCAGATGTGGAGTGCTCACTGTTTCCACTTTCCGGTACTCTTTCCCTCATGAGGAACTAAGGAAGTATAAGAGGGTAAAAGTAGAACCTCATTAGTTGATTATCCCCTTGTTCTTTTCCTATGTTCGCCTAATCTTGGACGACTCATTATGCCATCTTTGCTTTCTTTTAGAACGTTGGCTATTTTTTATTTATCGACAAGAAGATAATGTCACTACAGAGTAGCTGGCCAAAAATAAAACACATGCAAATTTTCAGTATAAAAAGAGTTAAGACATGGAATTTTTTTTTTTCCCTCAAGGTATCCCAGCCTTGAATTAGTAAATTGTCCACCAATAGACATCAAATGTCATAAACTCATCCCTAGAACCCTTCATCAGGTATAGGAAACTTTTTTTCTTTCTTTCTTTTTGGATATGGAGTGCACTAAAAAGACAAAGATTAAAAAAGATAACCCTCAATATTTTGATTAAATTGAGGAGCTGAGCCACATTAGCTAACCCTTAGTTCTCGCACAAAATATTATTATCTAAACTTGCATGACACATTTCAAAAACATGGTAGTTTCATATTGAATTAAGGAGCTTTAGCCACACGAACATTATAATTTCTTTCTTATTTGATCAAAGCACTGAGCCTCTCAAGAAATAATAATGTTGTGCCACAAAAAATAAGTTTTATATGCCGATATATTTAAGTCTCTCTTCACAATAGAATTAGGGATGTTAGTTGTACATGTAAAAGTGGATTCTATTTGAAATGAGATTTGCATGACCGAGTCCTGATAGTGCATAAAGTTACAGATTACAATCGAACCACACATTTCAATATTAAAAGATGAGTATGACATTATCATACCAAATCCCAATTCTTGTATGAGTGATGTATAATTACTAGTGAAAATCGAACTTAGATGTCTTGGTAAAAAATAGAAGGTAGATATACAACTCAACTTTTCTCCTTATTATTAACTATGAAATTATGTCACTATGTTATTACACTTTGTTCCTGTCACACACAAAAAAAGTTAATAATAATTTTTCTAAAATAAAATATAGGAAAAGATATTTCACAAAATAAGCAAAATGAAATCATTACTATCATTGTCATGTCAAAAATAAAATACTTATTATTGTAATATTATATGATTACATCGATTTACGTACCACAACAGTAATAAGACAAAGTTACAATAACTAGATAAGAATATTACTTGATAGATTTCGACTACAAGACGTATGTGCCTATGTACATTTCTATACACACTACTTGTACTATTAATAAGGGTCCTTTACCCGTTCAAATGCACACACTACACACACAAGAACTTTTGTGAAATGCAAGGTGCAAATTTTACATCTCTTATAAGACAGAAAAACAGGACAAAAAATCTTCGTGTTCGACCCCATTTCCTACACAAAATCACAACATTTATCATTATTATTACATATTACAAGCAAAATCAGACACACCAATAGAATGGGACGGGAGGCAAAATGACAATTTGTTGTCCTAATAATAATTTACTTGATTATTCATTTTGACCCTGTCAATTATATGTTGCTCATTTTGGTTCATTAAAATAAATTATATGTTGCTCATTTCATTTTGTTTTTATAAGGATTATTGACTGGACAGATTTTATACCAATCAAACATTATCAAACAACTACCTCTTCAGTCCACCCCCCTTCTGACAACAAAAAGTGAAGGCTATAAATATTTTTTTGCCAACTAATCAATAAAATCTCTTCCATTAATGCACAAAAACGTCTCATTTTTTCAAAGCTGTGTTCTTTAGATTTAGTTCAACAAACTCCAGTACAAGTGCCCCTTTTTTAACTCTCCTATGTCTCAGCATTTAGTAATAATCAATAATAACTAAAGAAGCAAAAAAAAGCATACTTTTTTCTGTCACTTCATTGATATTTGCTGTACATTAGGGTTTTTTGCACAAATGAGGTGTTTTCCTTGATGGGTTTTGCAGTTCATTGCTTGCTTTCAATTGGGTATCTCTTTAATCTTTGATTTTATGTTCATAAATGGTGTTTTTATGATAATGGGTTTTTGTTGTTTGAAGCTTTGAAGGTAAAGATTGAGTCTTTTGGCATGTTCAGATGCTTGTTATTGAAGTTGTTATGAGCTTTTGTTGTTAAGCATTGTTGTGTTTTTGTTGGTTGACTAATTCTATATTTTGATATAGAAAGTTACTACATTGTTGCTTTGAAGGATTGGATTGTATTTCTATCTTTATCATATAAAGATTGAGTCTTTGAATGAGCTTGTTGTGTTACTGAGAATTAATGGGGTTTGTTTGATTGAGAGGATGGATGGTGTGAATATTGTTTGTCATGGGACTTTGATGTTGAGAATTGGGGAGAAATTGAGGATTGGTGTTGTCGAATTCGGATAGCGAAAGTGGTATTTTGGAGAAAGCTAGGGTGGGTATGGATTTGTGGGTGGTGGCAGCTGCTGCTGGTGCTGGATATTTAGCTAAGTACTGGCAGAATATTTTGAGGGATAAAGAAGGCTCATCAGGGTTTCCTTCTGGAAGGTATTTTCCTGATGAGCCGGAATCCCCGTCTTTGATTCAACGGTTACGAGAGAAGACATGCCCAATTAACAAATTATCGCGAGCAAAATCTGGAAATGGAGATACTTTAGGTGAAGTATTTGCAGAAACATTTGGGAGAGATGGTCCTGGAACTGCAGAGGTGTCTAATACTAGTGGCTCGGGTCGTGAAATAGGAGGTGAAAGGTATGAGGAGGGAGATGTGTCTTCTTCATCTACTTTGCCTTTGCAATTCAGGAATCACAGAGAAATCGAGGAGTATAAAGATGGTTATGGGTTAGATGCTGATATGGGTGATATACCTGAATACCAGACTTGGGAAATGGGTGCTTCACATGGTTCCAAGAGAAGCAAAAAGTCCTTGAGAAGTAAGCATCTTCACTTACAGTATATTAAGCCTCGCACTTCTCTAGACAGTTGCCTCATGGCTCAGATGCAAAGGGAACATGCTGAACTGGAGGAATATCTTCGAACTCCTCTTTCTTCTCCTTGCACTACATCTTTAAGGCCATTTCTTGTCTCTGATGGAAGGCGAATAATCAGTAGAGCACGTGGTGAATTCAGAGAAGCGCCTCACAAGGAAGTCTACCTGAAAGCAGAAAATGAAGTGGTTGGGGTTCCTCGTCTGCCACGAATGAACGCTGCAGATTACTCAAAACAGAAGTTTAACCGATGCAAAAATCAAATGCAAAAAGCGCACAATACCAACAAGTTGATGCAATTCGATACCCCAGATGGTACTATTTCTTGAACTCAGTAATCGTTATTAAGATTATCTACCTTGGAACTAATAAATTCTGCACGAACAGCGTGAATCTTGCAATAGCACTAGTTAAGGCAGATTCTTTTTTTCATACATGGTGACCTCTCTAGACGTACCAAGGAGCCACAGATGCTTGTATTACTGTTGCCATAGCCCATTAAAATTAGTTGTTTCATTGAAGCTTGAATGTTTCAGCATTGTGGTATTTATTAACCACTGTGTTCGGTGAGTAGGCAATATTGTTTCTGTGGATCTCCACGTTGATAGAACGACTGAAAATTGGAAACAAGACCAGATATGATTTGAGCATTATGAGCAAGCCCAAAATAATGAAACATCTTTTGTTTTTTACTATATCCCACCGTATAAATTACCCAGTGCTTCAAATAAAGGCTCCTGCTTGGGGCGGGGTAACTTGTGAGTGGACGTAGACAGTGTAAAATGGCTAAGAGCATCTTGAAGCCTTGCACATGAAGTTACAAAGAGGCTAGGGGCCTTAGAGGAGTTAGATGTAACTTTGTAGATTTGGAGAGAGGTTGGGGTTGGGGGGGGGGGGGTTACTGTCAACACCTGCATTAATAAGGATATGCAATCGGTTTAGGAGGAAGGGGATTTAATTTTTGATGAAAGCCATATTAATTTAAAGATTGAGCCATTGGTAAATTACAAATAAGAAATGTACTGAAGTAGCCAAATAGTCACTGGTATGTGATAGCTGCATATGCGGAAACTTATCCTTTGGAAATGGCATCAGATTCTTGTCAATTGTATATGATATATTAGATTTGTATTCTGGGTTTGTAGTCACACTTGCAAGTAGTGCAGCTGAATATTTGTCTTGCTTGCTTGATCATTTTTAGTGTTGTAATCCTTGTAACTGTTGGGCTTCATATTGCTGTCATTATATGTGCAGTAGTTGTTTCTTCAACTATCAGACTGTTCACTGCTTGTCAGGAGTGGACAGAGGCTTGAGCCAGGTTTCTAGGAACATGTTGAGAATTATGTTGGTCACGGCAGTGTCACGCCTTACGTTGATTTCTTTGTCCCTTTTCCTGAATTTCTGTGTGTACGGTTTAAGATTCTTACCTTATTGTTGTGACTTCTGTCAGGACGCTCACATGGACAACACGTTTTCTGTCTTGGGATTTCTATTGGCATAATATTTACTATAATAGCTAATAAACTGGAATTGGAAAAGTTGAATGAACGCTTGAAACAAAGTGAAAATTTGGTCGACGATCTTCAGGAAGAGCTGGAGATGAAAGATTCATTAACCGTGAAAGAGCTTGTCAATGATGACGATTCACAAGATATACATGAAAGTTCAAGTTGTAATGAGAATATGAATTTGTTCTCCAACCAAGCAGATACAGATATGTTAAAAAGATATGCTGGTGAAGAATCAACTAGTCTGAGGAAAGATGAATCGATCAGTAGAATTGAAGCAGAGCTTGAAGCTGAACTGGAAAGACTGGAGCTAAGCATGAAAGGATCTGCTTTGCCTGGAAGACTGTCGGATGCTGTAGAGGTATATCTGCTTCTTTTCATTCTCTTGTTATCTCCTCTGCCTAAAACTTCTTATCTTTATTTTTATTTTTACTTTTATTTTCTTTGCATGAACTGGTAATCATTTCATGGAAACATGATTTTACTAGTAGATGATGCAATATTCACTTAATTCAAAGAATGATGAGCTAAATCTGATTGGTTCAGTTAAAGCCGTTTTGATTTGGGCATGTTAGATTGTGGATCGAAAAATTGACATTAAACAGTACCTATTTTACATATAAACAAATATTATACTCTTTGTTAACAATAAGACTAGTAGCAATAGCTCTCTCTCTCTCTCTCTATCCTTTTTCTTTTCCGCGGGGGGTGGGGTGGGGGTGGGGGTGGGGGTGGGTTACACTGATAAATTTAGAAGCTGGTTTTTTTATTTTGTAGGGGTTGTCTCAAGTAACAGGGAGTCTCAGGCTACCAACCCTATGCAACTTCCATAATCTAACATTGTCTGATCTTCACCCTCCTCCCAGTGGTCTCCCTCTGCAATACCACCCCCTACCGCTTCCTGGGCTACATCTGCAATCCTTCCTCTCTCTCCACCACATTACACCCCACCCCCTTTTCCTGGAGATCGGTGGTCAAATTAGACATACTGCAATCTGAGTTAGTGTCAACCAAATTATTGATGATCAAGGTGTTGATTACGTCTGAGAATCGGGGTTGGGTTAGCTTTTGGCTTCAAATGGTTGTTGTGGTGGCCAGACTGCAATAACCCAACCCCCCACCCCAAAGGCCCACCCCTCCGCTTCTCATTTTGTATCTATTCCATTGTCAATCTGTTTTTCTTATACTTTTAGGAATGCTATTCACACAACCTATTTGTCTATTCCCACACCTCTCTTATCACCAGAAACATGCGAAAAATATATTGTAAAAAATTATATTGTTGGAGAGTGGGTATGGGTATAGACAATCAGGGTGCACGATTCGACATTGCCGTTATAATTTTTGTTTTGTGGTTTGTTACTGAATTCATTCTTTCCAACTAGAAAATGCTCTGCTAGTCTCCATTTTTAGTGCCTTTTGGATACCCATACTGGGTTGCTGTATATTTCTAGCCGCTTCTCTGCTGGATTGACGTAATTTTTCTACCG